>BHFT01052070.1:0-27622 GCA_004320025.1 Laticauda laticaudata
GGGAAGGGCTGCACTCCGAACGCAACCTCATCATTGGGCTTCCCAGATCCAGACCTCCTTTGCCCAAACGACCGACACAGGATGTGCCACTACTTTCATCGTGGGGCGATTGAGCCTGTCTCCCTCAGACCTACCTCATGAAGGCCACTGACACCTCCAGAGCCTCCACCCGTGAATTTAGAGGATTCTTCAACTACAGACTGTCCAGGGCAAGGTCGGGTTGGTGCGAGAACGCCTTTTGCATCTGGCCAACAGGTATCCAGTACTTCGTCACACCCATGCCAGCATCGGCCCACAGACCGGTGCAGGATCATGGAAGGCGTTGCTGGCAGTCCATGCACAATCTTCATGCGCCACCATGCCTCGCCATTGTTGCAGAAGACAGGCTTCGTGGGACGCTCCAGACAGGCAATGGGGACATGCGAGCCTGGGGAATGGACGCGAAGGGCGAAGACCTGAGTCAGACACTGTGGATGTGGCAAGGCCCAAAGAGGCTTCACGTGAAGGGAAGAAGCACGCGCAACCTCCTGAAACCACTGGTGCAACACTCCCAAAGCTGGAGAGTGGACGTGGCCAAAGGGATGTAGCGAGTGGCTTAGATGGATGTTTCCTTCAGCCTGTTCTCATTACCAGCTGGATGAGACTTTGGGCATGTATGTTCGGCAGTGGTCCCTAGCAATTGAAGCAGGGCAATTTAATAAAGAAGTTTGTGGTTTATGGTTTGAAATGTGTGGATCAATGGAATTAGAATTGTTTTTGATTGCAATAAAGGGCACAAAGGTGTGGCTCCTGGGAGGGTGGACCATACAGTCCCACGTATGCTTGCACTGGCGCAGGTTTACTCTATCCCACGAGCTATTACCCATTCCAAAGGTATCCCTGCCATCCCACAGCGTATTACCCATCCAAAGTATTTCCTGCCCATATTCGCCACGGCCATATTACCTCGTCTCCTCATTACGCCTATCCCTGCCCATCCCACAGCTATCCTGTACCCAATGCCATTCAAACATGGCAAAGCTTAAACCACCTTTCTAGAATAAATGTTTTCCCCAAGATCTTTATCTTATAACAACATGTAAATGACCAGCAGTGTGTGTGTCGAACGCAGAACCTGAATCAATCCTTTATATGAATAACAAGCTGTAAGAAGAAAATGACCCCAAGCTGTCCCAAGCAAAGATCAAGTCAAACATGGTAGCCACCCACGTCTCTTGGCACTCGTTCTACAGGCTCACTCTGAGGCATGCCCATAGTCTCAGGGGTGAAGGGTCCATGTGCTGTGGAGGTGGTTTGCTGCTTGGAGTGTTGCTCTGAGGGGCATGTGGGTGCCTGGCGCCGAGAGGACAACAGGGGACGTGGGTGTGTGGAGGAAGCTTTCTCAGAGGGAGCTGGCTCAGTTCCTGTGGTGTGAGAGCCCCTTCCTCTCCAGACATGGAGGGTGTCAGGCCCCACATACCAATGACAGATATTCTGAGGGCCAGCTTGGCTGTGGGGTGGAGGCAAGGAGGAGTGTAGTAGCGGGCATGTCTGGGGTCTTCCAGCTGAGCGAGGTGAGCGGTGGGTGGCGAATCTGTTTGGTGGGGTGCGCATCTGTTGAGCATGGGTGCATCTTGTGGCGTTGGCATCTGTGCCATTGGTGGCATCGGGTGGGACTTGGCTGGTGTTCGATGTACGCTGTGCCTGGACTGCGGAAGGGCTGCCTTGTGCTGGCTGGAGCTCCTGGTAGCCGTAGCCCTGGTAGGTGAGGGCCTTGGAAATAGCCTTGGCAAGGCATTTGACATCACCTGGGGTGGAGAAGCAGACTGGACCTGGGTGGGAGCAGGTCAGCTGGGTCTGGAGGCGTTGTGAAGAAGACCGGATGATCCTGTCCATTGATTCACGCTGGTACTGTGATGCGGACATGTTCAATGAGGGTTCTTGGTTGACGTAGGTGAAGGTGAAGGGCTTTGCGTTTGGAGCGATGGGACGTTGGTTGGTGTACCAGCTGAGAGACGAGCTATGTCTACGCTGCTTTCTGATGGCTGTCCCTGAATCTCCAGCAGGACACAGTGTGCGCTCTTGCCCCTCTGGTCGGCTCTCGCCTGCTTTCTGTCGGAGGTGGAGCTTTGGGGGGGATGTTGGGTTGGTCTCTGGTGGAAGTGCCCTCTCGCTGTTGCTCCACTTGCGTCAGGGGGGTCCTTCCACACGCTGCCGCCACGAGGAGTGCAGCTGGTCCCGGGGGAGGTCTCCCTTCGTGGCACGCTTCACACGATCACCTGCCTGGACACGGAGCTCGACTCTTGGCCAGAAGCTAGGCACTGCTCTCTGCGGGCTGCCTGAGCAGAGAGGATTGTGAGAGCGCTGCTCCTCGTGGCGGATCTCACCTTCCAAGAAGCTGCCAACTTGGCATCACATAGGTTTCTGCGTGTCCATTTCAGCGGTTTGACCGTGGTCACTGCCCAGAATTCATGATAAGTTGCAGCTTGTCCTGTGACCAGGTGTGCACTGTTGCTGTCAGCCAGCCGAGGAAGAGCACCTTGCCGAGAGCTGTAGCCCCAGGCTCTCGGCCTTCTCTCTCCAAGCAGCCTGCTCTCCTTTTGGCTGTCTTTCGACTAGCAGTGCTGTGGTCCCTTCCGCTTCAAGATATACATCGTTCTTCCCTCAGTCTCAGTTCTCAGCACCTTCATCCCTTCATGTTGCCTTCTTGTCGACTCGGAGTATTGCCTCCTCTGCCCATTCACTGCATCATGGCCGTCTGTCCTCCCTCTGGACAGGGCCATCCTGGGCTCCGTTCGATTGCAGAGGTGCTTCGAGGTTGTAAGGGCTGCTCCACACACGACCACCAGCAACTAGGGCAGCAGCCTAACATGACCAGTAGCAGCAAAAAGCAGGACCACGAGCACCAAGCGACGCACCTGAGCAGCAGAGTAAGCACCGAGCAGCGCCAGCGGAACCCACGGCAGACCACATCAGCAGCAGCGAGATAAGCACCAGCAGCACCCATTTATGCACCAGCAGGGATACCAGGATCAGCACCAGCACCAGCAGGAACCAGGGACGGCACCAGCAGGACCGAGCAGGACCAGGGCAGCCCGCCAGGCAGCCAGCTAGAGCACCAGCTCATCAGAAGCACATGGAAAGAAGCAGCGCCACATGGACGTAATGGCATCCCCAGCCGAGAGAGCCCCGAGCACCAGGAGCAGCCACCCAGGCAGAAGTCCATCACAGAAGAGTCTCAGCCCAGCTCAGCAGACGCCCAGGCAGAAGCAGCGAAGCCAGGGCCAGTGGGTGGGGATTGGTGCCCTGTCCTTCCTTGCCCAGGGCTGGGCAGGCAGGACTGGCCACAGGCGTCTGTCTCTTCTTCGCCCATGGTTGTTGGCTGCGCTGGCTGCTGGAGCTTGTGTCTGCGGCAGCAGGTCTTTCCTCTGAATGGTGACCTGCTTGCGAGCTGCGCTTCCCTTTTATATCTGCGGGCTGACGCAATGTATCCTCCCCGCATTGCGCAGTGGAACGCTTTGCATTCCCGCTAAAGGGCATGCGCCTAGGTTCTGCTCTGCATCCGCATTCATCCTCTTGGCATCACTCGGCACTCCGCTCTTTCCGCTGCATTCCGCTTCTGCTGGTGCTCCCCGCGAAGCCCTGCAGATTGTGCCATCCGCTCCCATCCAGCTAGGTTCGTGTGGAGCATCCGCTTGTACAATGCCTGGATGCACAATTCGGTGCGCACTTTTGAAGAGCAGATACAACGAACAACGGATGGAACATTTTCTCATCCGCTGTGTCCTTTTTACATACGTTTTGCATCCGTCGGCCAATGTGACAGGCTCTTAATCAGGAGACCTAGACTCTTGTGGGAATGGCTGTCCAGTCTCTTCTTGAAAACCTCCAGTGATGGAGCACTCACAACTTCTGGAGACAAGTCATTCCACTGATTAATTTTCTCACTGTCAGGAAATTTCTCCTTAGTTCTATGTTGGATCTCTCTTTGATAAGTTTCTATCGTTACGCACTCAACTCGGGTGCTTTGGCAAATAAGTTGACCCCTTCATCTCTCTGACAGCCCCTCAAGTACTGCTATCAGCCTAGTCCTTCTCTTTATTAGGACTAGATATATATCCTAATTACCTCGAACGTTCATATGATTTACCTCCAAATCTCTTATCATCATTGTTGCTCTTCTCTGCACACTTTCTTCTTCTCAACATCTTTTTTATACCTCCCCGAATCTCCAAGAACACGTCCCACATCTGACCAGACTGGTGTGCTTCTTGGCAGGACTACTGTTGCAATCATCTACACCTACTACCCCACAGTTCTTCACCGTCTGAATGAGGCAGCACCCTCATTAAACCTGTTGCCTCTTCCTGAGGTCCAGGGTGCAACCTCACAGTCATAACATGTAGCCATTTTTTTTAGTACTTTTTCAATTTCTTCTGCCACCAGCTTCTTATCTGACAAAGGTCTTTGAAAAGCTTAACAGCTGGTTTTATGACATTTGCTTGGCCACCATAAAGATACTGGTTCAGTTGTGACTTTGGACCTACATAGTTATCAATACATCCCAGCACAGAGCACAGAACAAAATCATGCTGAGTGGTGTTATCAGTGGACATCCCATGGGAACAGTAAGAAGAGCAGCCGGTGCTTCTGATAACTGCTTTCACGGCTGATCTTTGAAAACAGTTCAAATGCCAGGTTGAGATTCTGCAGGTAGGTTTAACCTTTCAACCATACAAAGCAGCTTATTTTCATAATGGGGCCACACCTTCATGCCTTTATCATTCCAAACTTTTCCACTTTAAAAAAAAGAAACTACACAGTCATAGGAATAGGCAGCATTTCATAGGCAGTGGAAAATATAATGTTTTTAAAAGCTTAAGACGAAGCCTTAAGCCTCTTGATAAATTTGCTCTCCTAGGTTTGTCCTTCACTACTATCCTCTCTTAGGATGTTCCTTTCCATCCAGATTTGCATGGGGCACATTGTTGCAACCTCCTATCACTCTGATTCTCTAAAAACAACTGAAGTTAAATATCACCTTCGACAATGAAGATATTGAACTGCTGGAGAGTTTCACCCTTTTAGGATCAACCATCAGTAACGGAACAAGCAATCAAGAAATATATTACAAACCAACACTTGATATAGCAGCCATAAAGGCCTTGGAAAATATATTCAGATGCAAATGAAACAAAAAGTTAAAAAGCTATGGCATTGATTTAGTTACTTACCAAGCACATCTAAATTATACCAAAATATCTTTACAATCCCCAAGGCATGTCACAACTTTGGAACACCCCTAATGTTTGAAAATTGAAAGCTGAAAAATTTGACATAGGTGATATACCCATACCTCCCTCCAAAAAAGCAGAATTCTTGTTCAAAGAACAAATGATTAGGCTCAAATTATTATAATTTAAATACATTACTCAAAGACCTATTGGTAGCTCTCTGGAGAAGTCTATGAGGGATGATTGAAAAATAATGCCCCCATCTTCATAACTTTAAGTAGGGGTACTTTCATAAGTGAAACAAAAAAATATTTGAAATGAACTCTTCTATTACCTGTATTTAACTTCTCCATATGACATCATTTTCTATTCTGTTCTGCCAATGAGGGACAAGCTTCTTAAAGTCATCACAAAATAATACTGAATTTTATTTCAACCAAATCCTGCTAGTCCTTTCTACCTCTTCATCTGAATCAGCAGGTGCACATGACAGTGTTCCTTCAGTTCTGGGAAATGATGGAAGTGGATGGTGCTAAATTGGACCCCAGGTGAGGTAGATACTTTGAGCCAACATCACATCCCTCTTGAGGGGACTGAGGTGCGTAGCCTAACATTGTCAAATTGATGTACATTTCCTTCCCCCCCCCCGGGCAAACTGTAACCATGGGTTTTCCTGCCAGTGGTTAGATGGTGATGTGTTTTTACAGTGAAACTGAGATCGACACTATATTTCTGAGTCATAACAATGAGCCCATCTATTATCACAATGCTAGAAATTGTCACAATGCTACATATTCCCCACCTGCATTGTCAAAATGAGAGAAATCTGTATCAACTCAGAAGTTTTCATTTCTGCTGACAATATGCAAAAAACTCATCTTGCAGAAACCTGATATTAAAATGCATCAATAATGGGTTCCAAATATTCCGGTACAGTCCCCAAATTGGCAGCAATTTCCCCTTGAATGATTTGCCAGTTGTCCTTAATCAGTTCATTGATCTTTCTTGTGTAAAAGTCAGCTGCCATTAAAGGTGATCCATTGTGTTCTTGATCACACATTTCAGCTCTTCCTGATTCGCCATCATCTTTCCATTTTCCAGCAACTGCAGAACAGGTTAGTCCTTGACTTACAACAGTTTGTTTAATGACCATTCAAAGTTATGACACTGAAAAAGTGACTTATGACCATTTTTCACAGTTATAGCCTTTCCAGCGTCCCCATGATCATGGCATCAAAATTTGGATGCTTGGCAACTGACTCATATTTATGATGGTTCCAGTGACCCAGGATCATGTCATTACTTTTTCCGAACTTCTGACAAGCAAAGTCAAAGGGAAGCCAGATTCACTTAACAACCAGGTTGCTAACTTAATAACTGCAGTGATTCATTTAACAACTGTGTCAAGGTAGGTTGTAAAATGAGTCAAAACTCACTTAATAAATGTCTCAACAAAGAAATGTTGGGCTCAATTGTGGTCGTACGTTGAGGACCACAATCCTTATCAGCCATCCCCCTAATTAATCAGAATAGAGCTGGAAGGGGCTTTGGAGGTCTTCTAGTCCAACCCCCTGCTTAAGCAAGAGAACCTATGCCATTTGAAAGAGGTGGCATCCAATTAAGGGTTAGAAATGTGTCCCTTAATTGTTTCCTAAGCTAGAATTCAAGGTAAAAGGCTTTTGGGTCAAGGAAAGTTTGGCTGACTTCACAAAGTCTAGGCATATTTTTTTTAAAGCAGCAGTACATAAGTGGCTTGCAATTGTCTTCCTCTGGGAGATTTTTCAACTGATTGATCCAGTCTACAGCATTGGGATTCCACCAATGCCCACATCCAAATGCTTATCAGAACCAGCTTTGTAGACTAGAAAAAGTTGGCGAGCAGCTGAGAGAAGCTGCATCTTCACCACCTCAAATGGTCAACTGGTATGTCTAAATCAATCAACCAATCAGAATAGAGCTGGGAGGAAACCTTGGAGGTCAAGAAGGACCATTTCAGACAAGTGACTGTCCAGGCTCTTCTTAAAAACCTCCAGTGATGCAGCACCCACGATTTCTGGAGGCCAGCTGTTCCGCTGGTTAATTGTCCTCCCTGTTGGGAAGTGTCTTCTTAATTCCAGGTTGCTTCTCTCCTTGGTTAGTTTCCACCTATTGTTTCTTGTCTTGCCTTCTTTGGTGCTTTGAAAAATAAGTTGACCCCTCTTTTTGGGGCAACCCCTCAAATAATATTCCTATCATGTCACCTCTAATTCTTCTTGTCTTTAGACTAGCCAAATCCAAATCTTGCACCTGTTCTTCATATGTTTTAGTCTCCAGGCCTTTGGTCATCTCAGCTGCTCCTCTCAATACATGTGACAAAGTCCATACCACAAATGTCCAGCAATCAAAAATGTCACCTCAACTTTTTTCACTTCATTATTATACTTTCCATTCCAGCTGCTGATAACTTGAGTGTCTCCAAAAGTTAATGTATTTGCTCTCAGATGAGAATTTCCTCATCAGCTGACAGAGGGCACTCTTTCTGTTTCCAAAAAAGCACTTGGGGTGCAAATGCCACACGGAAGCGGCCCTGGCGCCTTGGCTCTCTGCGTTCCCAACTTGCCATTCTAATGGGAGGGGAGGGTGAACTGCAGGTGGAAAATGCTCTGGATAATTGAGTCCAAAATTTGGCTGGTCCAAACAGGTGGTCAGAGAAAATCCAGTTGGGCTGTGTATCTCCTTGAAGAAAGAGTCACTCGACACCCTGTGGTCTATTTGTGAGAAAAACTTTCATAGGATTGGACTAATCATAACTAAAAGTTAGAAATTGTCATCTGGGAATTGTATAAAAATGATTATATCCTATTTAAGGATTTATATATTTATGAAACAAATGTATATACCCAATCACCTGTAAAATCTTTGTGTCGTTTATACTTTCACTTTGCTGATAGTAGTGTTGGCTGTGAACATACAATATAATCCTTGACCTACAACAGTTTATTAGTGACCATTGGAATCCACATCATTACAAAAAGTGACTTATGAGCATTTTTCACCCTTTATGACCACTGCAGCATCCCCATGGTCACATGACTAAAATTCCACCGCTTGGCAACAGACCCGTATTTATGACGGTTGCAATGTCCCTTTTTGTAACCCTCTGACAAGGAAGCCAGGTTCACTTAACAACTGGGTTGCTAACTAATCAACTGCAGTGATTCACTTTAGTGACCGGGGCAAGAAAGGTCATAAAATGGGCCCAAAACTCATGTAACAACCCTCTTGATTAGCAACGGGAATTTTGTGCTCCATTGTGGTCTTAAGTCGAGGACAACCTGCAGTTTGCAATGAAACGGGGGAAGGAGGGGAATATGGAGGGGTCTCCAACCTTGGCAACTTTAAGACTTGTGGACTTCAACTCCCAGAATTCCTCAGCCAGCAAAGGGAGTTGAATGCACAACTCTTAAAGTTGAGGAATTCTGGGAGTTGAAGGCCACAAGTCTGAAAGTTGAGGAATTCTGGGAGTTTAAGGTAGCAAATCTTAAAGTTGAGGAATTCTGGGAGTTTAAGGTCGCAAATCTTAAAGTTGAGGAATTCTGGGAGTTTAAGGTCACAAATCTTAAAGTTGAGGAATTCTGGGAGTTTAAGGTCACAAATCTTAAAGTTGAGGAGTTCTGGGAGTTGAAGGCCACAAGTCTGAAAGTTGCCAAGGTTGGAGACCCCTGGGCTGCCTTCTGATGGGCCTCCCTCCGGCTCTGCTGAAAGGAACCTTGGACTCCGGGGAGCCCTTTGCCAAGCGCCTGATCGCGGCTTCCAGGTGTCTCAGCCGTTTGGACAGCCTGCATGTGCCAGATCATTTCCAAGAAGGAAAAGGCGCTTTTGGCCGGTCTCCAACTTGGGGAGAATCTCAGTCCGTGCCAATGGAGCCCCCACCCCCACCCGGCAATTGGCAGGGAAAGCCCGGGAGGGGGAGGGATGCTGGGGAGGGAGGCGCATTCTGGGGGTGGCCCGGCCGGGGGTCCAACGACGGAACGACCGCGGAGAGTCCCGTGCGGAAGTTGCTTTGCCCATCGTGGCGGCGGCGGGGGGACGGGGCGCCTTCGGAGCCCGCCTGGCTTTCGGGCCGGGGGGCTCCGCTGGGACGATCGGGTCCCAGCCGAGCGGGCGAGGCGATCTGGGCTTTTGCACGCGGGAGCGAGGACGACTTAAGGCTTCCTCGGCGCCGCTGCAAGCCAGGCAGGCAGCGCCCCCTCCGTCCCGCGGGCCCTTCCAGGCGGCCGGCCCGGAGGCGGCGCCGGAGGTGGGGCGGGGAGGAACCGTCGGGGCCGTGGGGGGTGCGGGGGGAGGCGGACNGAACCGTCGGGGCCGTGGGGGGTGCGGGGGGAGGCGGACGCTAGGGGGCGCCGGCAGGTATAAAGAGGCGGCCCGGGACGAGGCGGGCAGCCCAGAGCCAGCCCGGCCCGACCTCGAGCGCCGCCGCCCCCGGACCCCCGCCGGCCTCCGACCATGCGCCGCGGTCCGCTTTAGCTACTCGATGGAGCCGGGCAACTTCTACGAGGCGGACGCGCGGCCCCCGATGCCCAGCGCCTTCCACTCGCACCCGCAGCAGCAGCACCCGCAGCAGCAGCATCGCCCGCCGGTCGCCGCCGCCGCGCACCTGCCCTCCGCCGCCGCGCTCGGCTTCGTCCCGCCGGCCGGTCCTTTCGGCTACCTGGCGGCGTCGGAGCTGCCGGAGATCTGCGAGCACGAGAACTCCATCGACCTGAGCGCCTACATCGACCCGGGCGCCTTCAACGACGAGTTCCTGGCCGACCTCTTCCAGCACAGCAAGCAGCAGCAGCAGGAGCGCGCCGCCAAGGCCGGGCTGCAGGGCGGCGGGGCCGGCATGCCGGGCGCCGGGTTCCCGCCGGGCGGAGCCGCGCTCTACTGCTACGCCGATAAACTGGAGGGCGGCGGCGGGGGCGGCTACGAGCGCCTGGGCCAGGGCCCCCCGCCGCCGCCGCCGCCGCCCGGCCTGCGCCCGCTGCTCATCAAGCAGGAGCCGCACGAAGACGACGAGGCGGCCGCGCTCTCGGCGCTCTACCCGCCGCCGCCCTGCAGCCACCTCCAGTACCAGGCGGCCCACTGCGCCCAGACCACGGTGCACCTGCAGCAGCCCGGCGGGCAGCCCACCCCGCCGCCCACGCCCGCGCCCAGCCCGCACGGGCCCCACCGCCTCCACGCCGCCGGGCCCAACGCCAACGCCGCTCCGTCGTCGGGCAAGTCCAAGAAGGCGCTGGACAAGGGCAGCAGCGAGTACCGGGTGCGGCGGGAGCGCAACAACATCGCGGTGCGCAAGAGCCGCGACAAAGCCAAGCAGCGCAACGCCGAGACGCAGCAGAAGGTGCTGGAGCTGAGCAACGACAACGAGCGGCTCCGCAAGCGCGTCGAGCAGCTGGGCCGCGAGCTGGAGACCCTCCGCGGCATCTTCCGACAGCTGCCCGAGAGCTCGCTGGTCAAGGCCATGGGCAGCTGCTCCTGAGCGGACGGGCGAAGGGCGCAGCCGTCGGGAGCGGCCGCTGCTCTTCGGGGACCCCGCCGGGTCTCCTGGCCGAACTCTGCCGCCGCCGCCGCCGCCTCCGGGCAGCCGCGGACAGAAAGGTGGGGAGCGCGGATCCGCGCGGCGTTTGCCACCTTGAACCCTGGCCGGGAAAGAGAGCCGGGGGCCGGCCGGCCCGGACTGAACCCTCCGCTTCTCCGCTCGGGATTTCGGCCCGATCCCCTCCTTCCGCCGCCCGCCCGCCCGCCCTTTACTGTGAAAGCCTCTCTTGTACTTCTCCTCCTCCTCCTCGTCGTCGTCGTCGTTATAATTATTATTCTGTTTATTTTATTGCTCGGAGCCTTGCCATCTTGCCAGCCGGGACAAAGGCTGTGCACAGAACTATCTCTTTAGCCGTAGGGAAACAACATTGCAAAACTTTTTCGCTCGTTGTGACTTTGGAGACCCGGTTTGGAATCGGTGCAGAACTTTGAACTGAGCTTCTCCTGGGCAGGATGGGCCCTTGAAGGCTTTCAAGCAAGCACACACACAGACACACACACACAGAGGTCATTTTAGCTGAGCTCCTTTTGGGGGGTCACAGCTTATGGCCACTGCTTTGGATTCCAGTCCCAGTCAGCACTTTCAAGTTGCAGGCTTCAACAGATGGACATCTTCACCTAAGTGCCAATTTTTAATATTCCTTGTACCGGGTGCCAACATTACCTCCCTCTTCCTAAGAATTAATTCCCTGGGAGAACTCTCTCTTTTTAAGGTATATTTTGGGGGATTAACCAAAGATACAAGACATTTTTAGAAATTCTGGTTTAAAATCCCTAAATAAAACACGAATATTCTGTCATAAACCTTTATTTTTCTGTTTGTTGTTTGCAGCTTCCTCTGGGAGCCTAAAGTTTTGCTGGAGTTTATGTGCAACCCAAAATGCCTTTGGTTGCAGTCTAAGCCTGAAGTAAGCCCATGGTGTTGAATGGGACTTTAGCTGGTTGGTAAAGTCAGGTTATATGATTCAGGGCGTTTAATCTTTTCCTTGCTTGTCTTCGATAAAGTTTTATGTGCATTTATTGCTGCTGAGAAAGGGGATTTTATAAGATAGCTAGTTTGCTGATCATAGGCTTATACAAACTGCCTTGTCCTGCACTTTTTGGGGGGAAGGTATTCCAGGTGTGGGTTTCTTCCTTCATGGCCTGGGATTGGAGCTTCATAGGAGTCCCAATGTTAACTGTTTCAGAAGGGGCCAGCCTGGCCTTCCCAATAGAGGATAGATGGCTAGAAGATAAATAAACTTTTGCTAAGTTGTACTGTTCAAAAGTCAGTTTTTTTGTAGGCTTCTCTAATTTATTTTAAATATTAATATGAACACTGTTCTTTGCTTTGCTTATTTTTCTGCAATTGTTTTCTCTGCGTGGATGTTTAAAGTTCATAATAGCAATGGCAGTTATATACCGCTTTACAGTGCTTTACAGCCCTCTAAGCGGTTTACAGAGTCAGCCTCTTACCCCCAACAATCTGGATCCTCCCATAAGCAAACTTTCTGCCTTGAAAAGCTGGCTTAGGAACACTTATATCAATGCATGTGTGGATAAGTTGTTTGAGGTTGTAAGTGAATTGCTGCTTAGGACCCAATTCTGATTTGATAAGCATTTTAATTTGCTTCTAATGAAGTCAACAAATTGCTCTGCTTGAGGCACAAAAAGAGAGGGGGAAAAGACTTATTCAGGTGGATTTTTGAAAAATAACATTGTCCTTGTAACTCCTGTGTCTTTTCTAATTTTTAAACCTTTAAAAAAACCACACATTCTATTTAATGTTACAATTATTTGTCTCTCCCTGCTCATGTTTGGCACGTTCCCTGCTGAAGGTAGAATAACAAATTGGAGCTGGGCCTGCCTTCCCTCCACCCTTCTTGAAAGGCGCTGGGCTTATCCTGGGTCATCCCCTCCTGGTGGTCTCCCAAAATCCTATTCCAGATTTTCAGCCCAAGCTTCGTGTGTTTGCTGACTTGGTTCTACTCTCTTCCCTCTCCTGTAGCTGCAAAGCTCAGGTTTCCTGATCATCCCTCATCCCATACATGCTGTAAAAGTGGGAGGAAGGCCAGGGTCAGCGGGTCCAAGGTGAGAAGCTTCCTTTTCCAAGCGGGTGACCCCATGGACATGTCCACCTTTCCTGCCAACCAGGTGGAAGAGGCTGATCGGCCCTTTAGAACAGGGATCTCCAACCTTGGCCACTTTAAGCCTTATGGACTTCAACTCCGGGAATTCCTCAGCCAGCAAAGCTTAAAGTGGCCAAGGTTGGAGACCCCTGGAAAAGCCAGCTGGCTAGCAGAAACCAGGAATGCTGGCTAGAAACCCTTGTAGTTGTATTGTTCACCATGTGCCAAGCTGAGACTCCAGTAAAGTAAAAATCCTGACAGATTTCTAATCAGAAACTCCCAAGAACCATAGGTTAAAAAGGATTCTAGAGGTCTTCTCGTCCAACCCACTGACCAAGGTCCTCAAATCATCCCAGACAAATGGCTGTCCAGGCTTTTGAATAAACCTCCAGTGATGGAGCACCTCCAACTCCAGGAAGCAAGCAGTTCCACTGATTCATTGTTCTGTCAGGAAATTCCTCCTTAATCCCAGGCTGGCTCTCCTTCTCCCCACTCAATGCTGCTTTTCCTGCCCTCAAGTGCTGTAGGTCAGGGGTCTCCAACCTTGACCACTTTAAGATTTGTGGACTTCAACTCCCAGAATTCCTCAGCCAGCTTTGTTTCTGGGAGTTGAGGTCCACGAGTCTTAAAGTGGTCAAGGTTGGAGACCCCTGCTTTAGAATGTATCTTCCACTTCCTCACTTCCAGCCCTGGATTGCATCCTGATGGGTGCCCATCCTGGGAGGAACCCCTTCTGAGCCTGCTTAGCTTTTTGAGATCATGCAAGCTCAAGAGAAGAGGCAGAAAAGGGAGGGAAGCAAGAAGGCAAGTCCTGTGACCAAAAGTATGAGAGAGTCTGATCAGCTCATAGTGCTGTGCATTGAGAGCAAATGCTGAAGATGCGTGTGCTACTTTACAGGTATCCCTAGACTTACAACAGTTCACATTCAAAGTTACAACAGCACTGCAAAAAGTGACCTATGACCATTTTCCACACTAGTCCTCAATTTACAACAGTGCATTTAGTGACGATTCAAAGTTACAATGATTGGAGAGCCCCCCTCCTCCCCCCCCCCGTTCATAAACCAGCAGCCGATCACAGCCTCCAGATATTTCAGCCATGTTCTAATCCAAGGGTCTTCAAACTTGACAACTTTAAGACATGGGGACTTCAGCTCCCAGAATTCCTCCTCCAGTCTTGTTAGCTCAGGAATTCTGGGAGTTGAAGTCCACAAGCCTTAAACTTGCCAAGTTTGAAGACCCTTGGAATAGAGGCTAGTTGCCCAGGGATGTTCGTCTATGATTCCCAATCCAAAATGTTCTCTTTTCTCTTCTTCCTTTCCTTCCCACTTCATTTCCATCCCATTTTGTTTCTCTATCCTGCTCTTCCTTTCTGTTGTTTCTGATGGGAAGAAAGATACACAAGAGTGTCTGCATGAGAGAGAACAGCTGATATATGGAAATGGGGATAGATTAATGTTATCCATTCATTGTCATAATAGGCAATTCATCCAATTAGTAATTATTAATTCAGATAATATTGTTGTGTGCCTGCATCAAGTTGAGAGCCTCCAGAGGGATTGGTTCAACTCCAATTGTCTTTAACCAGCTAAACCAAGGGTCTTCAAACTTGGCAAGTTTAAGACTTGTGGACTTCAACTCCCAGAGTTCCTGAGCTAACAGGACTGGAGGAGGAATTCTGGGAGTTGAAGTCCACAAGTCTTCAAGCTGTCAAGTTTGGAGAGACCCCTGTTCCTAATCCTTAACCTAATAGATGGGAAATATGAAATTCACATAGTCCTCAACCTACAAGAGTTTATTTAGTGACAGTTTTAAAATTTCAACGGCACTGAAAAAAGTGACTTATGACCATTTTTCACACTTCAGACCATTAGCAGCATCTCGGCAGCAGTCACATGATCAAAATTCAGACCCCTTGGCCACTGATTCATATTTATGATGGTTGCAGTGGCCCCTTGGGGTCATGTGATTCCTTTTTGTCACCTCCCAACCATCAAAGTCAATGGGGAAGCCAGATTCACTGAACAACCATGTCACTAATTTAACAATGGCAGTGATTCATTTAACAAGGGTGACGAGAACAGTCATAAAATGGGGCAAAACCCACTTAACAACTGTCTCCCTTAGCAACAGAAACTTTGGGCTCACTTGTGGTCGTAAGTCAAGGACTACCTGTATTGGCTTTGCAGACACATCTGATCTCTGGAGAGAAGCATCATCCTTCTGTATCTCCCAGTTGTAGACAAGGCCAGAGGTCTCCAAACTTGGCAACTTTTAAGACTTGTGAACTTCAACTCCCAAGAGTTGAAGTCCACGAGTCTTAACGTTGCCACGTTTGGAGACTCCTGCTTTAAGCGATGGGAAGTTCCCATTTCAGGGAAGCAGCCTTAGGTGAGATATCTGGAACAGCTGCAAACAAAGGCATTTTCATTTTCCACCAAAGATCAGAGCAGCTGGACTCTTCTGAGAAGCTGAGAGAGAAAAAGGCCAGTGCTCAGANAGCTGCAAACAAAGGCATTTTCATTTTCCACCAAAGATCAGAGCAGCTGGACTCTTCTGAGAAGCTGAGAGAGAAAAAGGCCAGTGCTCAGACCTTCTAGATGTTCTGGGCAGGGAGCAGGTGAGTCCCAACAGGGAGACAGAAGATCCCTTATGGCCAGTTGGAGAATTTAAAAAAGAGGTTTTCAGGAAGAAAATTGGGAGCTGCAGAAGTAAAACAAGATATCATCTGTTACCCTTGCTTGCACTTTGGAAAATGCAGGATTTGAAAACACCTGGATGCAACCCAGACAACATAAAATGGGCATCTGGGTGGGAGGCAAGGGACAAATGGTGACACAGATTAAGGAATTTGCATCATGCAAATTATATGTGTTGTACCCCATGTGTGCTGTTATCACAACACACAACATGACATCATTAACTTGCACTAGATGCCAAGGTGCAATAGAAAATACACTTTCAAGAAGTCCCATCCTCCTCAGATACCAATGTAAAAGCAGATTAAAACAGATTTACAGACTCAGAAGGTACCTTGTAGGTCATCTAGTCCAACCCCCCACCTGACCAAAACCTAAGCAGCAGAGGCAGACAGTTGTTACTTGTTACAGGTGCGAGGGCCGGTCTGGTCCTTCTCAAACAGATGTTTCAACTCATGGAAGCAGGTTGCATCCCCACTTCAGTTCATGTGCTGCCCATGTTCAGAAATGACACTCTCCACGCGAAGCAAAACAAAAGCTGGCCCGAAAGGGGCTTCAGAGAAGACCAGCTAAGGTGATCAAAGGCCCGGAGACAAAACCATACGAAGAATGGTTGCAGTCTCTTATTTCTGGGGAAACACGGTCGTTGCAAAAAAAGAGACGCACGGCAAGTTTGCATTCTGTCCTGAAATTTCATCACTTCTCATTTTCTTCTTTCGTTCTGTTTATGTTTCCCATTTGTCTTTCTCCATCTTCATGAACATCCTTGTTTTCATCCGTGTTAGAAAGCACGGATAACTGAACTGGGGATGCAAAGCTTAACTGTGAATACTGATGGGCTTGTTTTTGCTGTTACAGTAGCTGAGGTGAGGATTGAGTCAAGTGCATAAATAAGAGCTCTCAGGAGCCACTCTTGGCAAGAGATGACTAAGAGAGAAAATGTGACTCCTAGCATGTGCTGAGCATCTGCCCCTTGCCATACAACCACGGCCAGCCCACAACCAGCTGGGGTGAGAGAGAAAAAAAGACATCATAGCCCAGACAGGCACAAGCTCCATGAATTCATCATTCAGGAGAGACCAAAACAGCCACTTTTCCTTCTCCTTCCCTTTCCCTTTCCCTCCTTTGAATGAAAGGGATGGTTCTTCTGAAGAAGACCCTTGCAGGATCAGAATGGCAGCTCCTCTTCTGTGAACCTGTCTGGCTGGCACTGAAGCCAATGGCTCTTCCTAGGCCTTTGTCTTATGCTCAAAGACTGCTCCTAGACATGGAAGTTCCATTTCAGCATGTACATTATATTATACTATGTCAGAAATAGAAATTGTTCGAAGATCAAAATTGGCCAAAGAAGACAGCTGGCATTGTTTTCATTCACTGGGACAGTCACTTTGTGAAAAGAAGTGAAACTTTGCCTCTGACTTTGCCCGTGAAAAGAGTAGCAGACTGAGCACATCAGAATTTAGAATGGAATGGAATGGAATGGAATGGAATAGAATAGAATAGAATAGAATAGAATAGAATATTTGGGATAAAGAATAGAATAGGATAGGATAGGATAGGATAGGATAGGATAGGATAGGATAGGATAGGATAGAATAGAAAAGAGCTGGAAGGGACCTTGGAGGTCTTCTAGTCCAGCCCCCTGCTTAATCAGGAGAACCTATGCTATTTTACATAAATAACTGTCTAAACTCTTAAAAACCTCCAGGGATGGAGCACCCACGATTTTGGAAGGCAAGCTGTTCCACTGATTAAGTATCCTCACTGTGACTTGACAAAAGTTAGCAATAGTGAAGGAAAAAGGGGCCGTGTGTGTGTGTGAACTCAGGAGTTTTGTAGTTGGTAGGAAAAGAGAGCCTGGCTTCCCAGGTGTACCTGTAGAGTATGGGCCACCCAGTGGTGGGATTCATTTTTTTTAACTATCGGTTCTGTGGACGTGGCTTGGTGGGCATGGCAGGGGAAGGATATACTGTAAAATCCCCCTTCCCTCCCCACCCCACTAACCTGCTTTCCAGGCAAGGCCACAAAAGGAGACCCAACTGATCAGCTGGGACTCAATGGGAGGCAGAGAATAGATGGGGTTGGCGGGGCCAGTCAGGGCTGGCATTTGCTGGTTCTTCGAACAACTCAAAACTTCTGCTACCGCTTCTCCAAAACCGGTCAGAATCTGCTCCCTACCCCAGTAACCTGCTTTCCAGCTCTGTTCTCCTGGGCGGAAACCTAGCTAGCCACTGGGGGGCAGCCAAACGATACAGAAAACAGACTCCGCCCTGCCATCTAAGGGCCCTTGGGATTTCTGCAATTCCCAAAGAGACTGCTAAAAGGGGGAACCTGGTTCCACTTGCTCTATTCTGTCACTGAGCTTTTTCCCAAAGAGAGGGGGGGGTTTACAGAACGTTTGGCAAGTGACGTTCAGCCAGTCTCAGCATCGCAAGTCAGATTGCACAGCGCAGCAGGTCTTGTGTAGCCTGGAAATGAGAGCTGAGTGGCAGGAATGGGACCAACGGTGGCGGTTGGTCTGCTGATCTTTGCTCATTGGTGTCTGTGTGTGTGTGTGTGTGTAAGAAATTTCCGTCATTGCGTTAAACAGCCAGAACCCTGAGGAGAGAAGGAAGTTCCACCACCACGAGCCAGGAAGAAGACTGACCAGAAAATTCTGCAAAAGGGAGAGCGCGGGGGGGGGGGGGCAGTCTGAAGGCCCCCTCAAAGTGGGAGGCTCCTGAAAAGAGATCCATCTCGGGGAAAGACTTGACCAAGGGATGAGATGCTTTTGATCGGCCACAGCCCAGAAGGGGCCAAAAGTCCCTCTTGGGTTCCTGAGTCCCTTTATTTTCCAGGTTCTGCCCAGTTTTAAATGCACAGGAAGCAACAGGGGGAAAGCCTGGAACTTGCCTGGGGAGACTCAGGTTTGAATCCTCCCCCCAAAGAGGCTCCCTGGGGGGATTTGAGCCATTCCTCCAATGGTGAGATTCAATTTGTTTTTTTTACTACTGGTTCTGGGCGTGGCTTGGGAAGGATACTGCAAAATCTCCATTTCCTCCTCACCCCACTAACCTGCTTTCCAGCCCCATTCTCCTGTGCAAGGCAACCAAAGGAGACCCAGCTGATTAGCTGAGACTTAATGGGAGGCAGAGCAGAGAAGGGTTGGTGGGAGCAGTCAGAGGTGGGATTTGCCAGTTCTCTGAACTACTCAAAATTTCTGCTGCCGGTTCTGTAGAACCGGTCAGAACCGGCTGAATGCCACCTCTGCATCCCTCCCTTTTGACTCAGAGTTTCTCAACCGTGGGCACATGAAGAGGCCTGGCCTTCAACGCCTTCAACTTCTAGGAGTTGCAAGTGGGTTGAGAAGTGTCGCTTAGCCCAGCCTCCTTTGTGAGGCTGTTGTGAGCAAAACAAGGGGACAGAATGCCATGGAGGCTCCTTGAGCCCCTGAGTGAAAGGCGGGCGTCAATCAAACCGATGAACAGGGTGCGGTCCTGGCAATGGACATTGCTTCTTCTTCCCCAGGTGCAGAAATGAGGGAGGGCTGAGGAAGAAAGCAGGCTCCCCCTTCTGCGCATTTGGAGGTGCATTGAGAGCGTCCCTGGTGAACTTCCTGTTGGCCACCTTCTCCTGTGGGTCCCAGCTCCGGTTTGTTCATTCTTGGCATTGAGTCCTCTTCTCTCACCCACCCCCCAACCGCACCTCCTGCCAGTTGTTCAGTCTGGAGATTCAAGTCTTTCTAGTTTTTCTTTAGTCAGATTTATGACTAAAAATGCAAGGTACTCTTGACTTAGCTCCCTTGGCACTTGCATGATGCCAACTTCCCAAAAGGTGACTCCATCCAGAATCAGAGCAGTGGGCGAATGAGAGGACAAAAGGTACCCCCTCCCAACTCAGAGGAAAGCTCTTGGGGAGGGGAGGGAGGGAGGAAAGGAGGGAAGAAGGAAGGAAAAAAGGGAGGAAGGAAAAGAGGAAGGAGGGAGGAAAAGGAAGGAAGAAGGAAGGAAGGAGAAAAAGGAAAGAAGGAAGCAGAAACGGGAGGAAAGAAAGGAGAAAGGGGATGAAGAAGAGAGGAAGGAGGGAGGAAAAGGAAGGAGAAAATGGAATGGAGGGAGGAAGGAGGAAAGGAGGGATGGAGGAAGGAAGGAAGGAGAAAAGGGAGAAAGAGGGAGGAGGGAGGAAAAGGAAGGAAGAAGGAAGGAAGGAGAAAAAGAAATGAAGGGAGGAAGGAAGGAGGAAAGGAGGAAGGAAGGAGGAAAGGGAGGAAGGAAGAGAGGAAGGAGGGGAAAAGGAAGGAGGAAGGAGAAAAACTAAGGAAGGAAGGAAGGAGAAAAGGGAGGAAGGAAGGAAATTTGGATTATTTTGCCTTACCAGGGTTAGCAAGGAAACTGGCTTCCTGCTTTCAACCAGCTTTTCCCTCGCTGGTCTGGCTGTCAGCTGTCTTGCCTCAGGGGACGGTGCTGCCAACGTTAGAAAAAGCGGAAGAAAAAGAAGAGAAAACAGAAAAGAGAGAAGATTCTGTCTGCCCCTGAAATCCTTGTTCTCTTCAAATGAGGGTTGCGCCACAAAGAGGGGCTTCTAAGCAAGATATCAAAGGGAAGAGATTAGTAAAAAGTTCTGTATAATTGGTAAAGGGCCCATTTTGCCTTGTGATGGGGGGGGGCAACGTGGAGGCAGCTAGATTCAGGCCCAATTTGTCTTCCCAGNGGGGGGGGCAACGTGGAGGCAGCTAGATTCAGGCCCAATTTGTCTTCCCAGTGAAGGCAATTTAAGAGGAATACATGAATCTGCCAAGATCTCGAACAGCAGCTGGCTCCAAATGTTTTGTTACCTGAGCAGATGGCGACCTGCCCTTTAATTCCAAGTCTGCATAGGGCCCTTCCCTCCCTATTGGTGGCAGGTTGTATCCTCCATCTACCACCCAGGATAGGACCGTAGGAAGATGAGCCAGCTCCAGGCCATCGCTGCAAAAAAACGGCGAGTGTGATTTTTCAGGTTGGAAGAAATATCCCTCTGGTTCAGTTCCAAGTGGGGAGGCTGATTGGGAAGATGGTTTATTGATGGACAGGACCACATGGGTTTGAGGTCCTGGGCAGCTGACCACATGGAGTAGAGAGAGGGTGGCTTTTATAGTTTCTCTTGAGTTTTGAACTTGAGCTTCCTGTTCCTGGGCAAGCAAATGTATTCTATTGGCTGCTGTCAGACTCCCATGGGGCCATATTTGTCTGAATCAAGTTTGGTTGAACCTTGGGTTGATGCAATATCCTTAGATTTTGCAATGCAGTGAACCCTTCTGCTGGATAATCCTAAAGGGTCTGAATCCCATCATCCTGGCCTGGAGCTAAAGGTCTTTTGCTTTGTGGATAGGCTGGTCAGTCCTGCTGGGGCGATTAACAAAGGTGGGGCTGCTCTCCAAAATCCTGTTTCTCCTTGAGGGAAATATAATATTCTGCCTTTTAAAAAATATTTCTCAAAATATTTCATTCTTCTAGGAGATGGGTGGGTGCTAACTTTCTACAGTCATCATTTAGTGTCCAGATTTCAGGGAATAGTAATTGCTTGGTGTTCCGTGTCAACCAGACCAAGCCTCAAATGTCATGTCCTACTCCAGCTGCCATATTGAGCACCTCTTTTTAAGAAAGGTGTGGATTCTGGCAGCCATTTGTCTGAAATGGTATAGGGTCTCCTGCTTGAGCAGGGGGATGGACTAGAAGACCTCTAAGGTCCCTTCCAGCTCTATTCTGATTGATGTTCGAGATGACAGGGATCTGCTTAGTCTTGAGAAGAGAGGGATCACGGAGATAGGACAGCATTCTTCAAGGTGAAAAAAAATTATAGAGCATATTCCAATTGAATGCCAGGCAAAATAAATTAAAATTAACGACCTGCATTTCCACTGAGACTCACGCTGCTATTGTGTGAGCCCATGCAAGGGATGGCTGCTGGGAAAGCCAACATCCTGGACACCTTGCCACCATCACCAGTGCCAGTGGTGGGAATCAAAGTTTTTTACTAACGGTTCTGTGTGTGTGACTTGGTGGGCGTGGCATGGCTTGGTGGGTGTGGCTTGGTGGGCATGGCTTGGTGGGCATGGCTTGGTGGGCATGGCTTGGTGGGCATGGCAGGGGAAGGATACTGCAACATCCCCCTTTCCTCCCCATCCCACTAACCTGCTTTCCAGCTCCGTTCTCCTGGGCAGGGCAACCAAAGGAGACCCAGCCGATCAGCTGGGACTCAATGGGAGGCAGAGAAGACATGGGGTTGGCGGGGCCAGTCAGAGGTGGGATTTGCTGATTCTCCAAACTACTCAAAATTTCCACGACCGGTTCTCCAGAACTGGTCGGAAACTTCTGACTACCACCTCTGGATCAGATGTGGGTATGGGTAGTCTTTGCCTTACAACCATTTGTCAAAGTTACAACGGCACTGGAAAATGTCACTTATTGCAGTTTTCCATACTTACTGCCATTGCAAGCATCCCCATGATCACTGGATCAAAATTCAGCCACTTGGCAACTGGTTCATATTTATGACAGTTGCAGAGTCCTGGGATTATGTGATTCCTTCTTTCTCACCTTCTGAAGAGCAAAGTCAATGGGCGAAGCCAGATTCACTTAACGGCAGTGGCAAGAAACTCATTTCTTTGTATATATGATATACAATGACAATAAAGGCAGTGGTGGGATTAATTTTTTTTTACAACCGGTTCTGTGGGGCGTGGCTTAGTGGGCATGGCAGGGGAAGGTTACTGCAACATCCCCATTTCCTCCCCACCCCACTAGCCTGCTTTCCAGCTCCGTTCTCCTGGGCAGGGCAACCAAAGGAGACCCAGCTGATCAGATGAGACTCAATGGGAGGCAGAGAAGAGATGGGGTTGGTGGGGCCAGTCAGAGGTGGTATTTTCCAGTTCTCCAAACTACTCAAAAGTTCCACTACCGGTTCTCCAGAATTGGTCAGAACCGGCTGAATACCATCTCTGACCACCCCATGAAAAAAATGGATCGATACTGTGCGGTTGGTTCTGCAACCAAGTGTTTTCCCAATATATCCAATAACAGCTGCAATCACGTATTTTATTTATGTTGCGAGGCATTCAAGCTGCTCCAATTGAAGCTAATCCTGAGCGATGTAAAATTCCCGTTGCATTAATGTTGAGACTTTGAAGAAGAGAAACTCAGATTATTAACGGCCTGGAGACTAAAACATATGAAGAACGGTTGAAGGATTTGGGTTTGGCCAGTCTAGAGAAAAGAAGCAACCTGGAATTAACTTGTGCTCTGGTCCCATCCAGATTGTGAGAATCTTTTGTCTTCATATAAAGCCTCAGTAAGGCCACACCTAGAATACTGCATCCAGTTTTGGAAAAATTTTATGACCGGATCTGTGGGCGTGGATTGATGGGCGTGGCAGGGGAAGGATACTGTAAAATCCCCAGTCCCTCCCCACCTCACTAACCTGCTTTCCAGCTCCATTCTCCTGTGCAGGGCAACAAAAGGAGACCCAGCCAATCAGCTGGGACTTAATGGGAGGCAGAGAAGAGATGGGGCCAGTCAGAGGTGGGATATGCCGGTTGTCCGAACTACTCAAAATTTCCGCTACCGGTTCTCCAGAACTGGTCAGAACCGGCTGAAAACCACCTCTGGTCACCACATTACAAAAAAAGGATGTTGAGACTTTGGAAAAAGTGCAGAGAAGAGCATCTAAGATGATTAGAGGCCTAGAGACCAAAACATATGAAGAACAATTGTTGGAACTGGATATGGTTAAAGTCTAGAAAAAACTGGGGGGGGGGCATGATAGCAATATTCCAGTGTTTGAGAGGTTACCACAAAGAGGAGGGAGTCAACTTATTTTCCAAAACACCAGAAGGCAAGAAAAGAAAGAATGGATGGAGATTAATCAAGGAGAGAAGCAATCTGGAATTGAGGAGAAACTTCCTAACAGGGAGAACAATTAACCTGTGAAACCACTTGCCACCAGAAATTATGGGTTCTCCATCACTGAAGGTGTTTTAAGAAGAGACTGGACAGCCACCTGTCTGCAATGGTATAGGGTCTCCTTCTTAATCAGGGAGTTGGACTAGAAGACCTCTAAGGTCTCTTTCAGCTCTATTCTAATTGCCGTAGGATTTTTTTTAAAAAAATTATATGACACCCAGAGATATTTTCTGTAAAACGAGTTGCTGTATAAATGGGAAAAATATATAAGCAAATAAATCTTCCACCAAACAAAAAGGTTCCAAGAATTCCATTTTAAAATGCGACCAGGGTTAAATTCAAACGGTTTCCATCTTTCGTAGATCATGGCCCGTGTTCCTGCAAGAAGCGAGAGAGGGAACGGCATTGGCTGATTGATTTATCAACCATCTTACTGCACAGCAGTGTTTCTCAACTTTAATAATATTAAGATATGTGGACTTCAATTCCCAGAATTCCTCAGACAATATGCTGGTTAGAGCAGGGGTCTCCAACCGTGGCAACTTTAAGACTGGTGGACTTCAACTTGCAAAGCAAAGGCTGCGGAATTCTGGGAGTTGAAGTCCACAAAATCTTAAAGTTGCCAAGGTTTGGAGACCCCTGGGTTGGAGGATTCTGAGAGTTTACATCCACATATTAAAGTTGTGAAGGTTGAGTAAGCATGGCACCAAGACATCCCCTTAAAGGTGGTGGAAAGGTGGAAATTGTCAGAGTATATTCATGAACTGGAATAGAACTTGGTAACAAGCCAATGAATAGGCATAGCAACTAAGTCAGCCAATGAGGACTGTTTTGGAAACTGAAACTAGGAATAGCCTAGGCTGGAAACTGAAACTAGAAGTAGCCTAGGTGTGGCTCTATATTAAGCTCCGAAGCTATGTTGAGCTCTGAGTCTGTCTATTGAGATGAAAGTGCTTATTTCCTCTGCTGTGTCCAATGCCTGCCTGCTGAACTAAAGTGAAATTGATGTCTGTTTCTGAGCTGCTGTAGTTGCTGCTGAAGCTCTGAACTTGCAACATGTCTACTCCTGTTTTAGTTTGCTCCATGTTGGAGAAAACTACAACTGGTTTGTAAAATTTACTTCATGTATTTATAAAGACATTAAATGAAGCATCAGCCATCTGTGTTTATTTTTCTGGAGCGAAATTAATGCTGCAAAACTCTGAATAAAAATTACACACATGCACACGCATACCCACAACTTTCAGCCAATTCTCACCTTCCCACCCAAGGCTAGCATACATAGGTTTGCAGGCGTGCAAATCAAACCTCCTAGGGCCACCAAAGCTGCAGAAGGCTAGGTAACCACTGAGCTGCAGAAGGCTAGGTAACCACTAGGTGGCACCAATGAGAGTTACTTTTCCTCCACACATCTCTTTGCTCCATCTAGTGGTCACTTGGAATGTCACACTCCAGATCTAACAGTTCTAATGTCTGTCTGACAGACTGACCTCAACCCAGCATGACAGACCCTAGGCTCTGGTGATGGATTTGGAGCCATGGATGAAGACCAACTCCTGAAAAAGCATGTGATAAGAACGAGGAAGAAACAGCAGCAACTCAGAGCCAGTTTAATTTTGGACAAGACAGTTGCAACTCGACTGCTCTGATTTAAAGAACAAATGTTAAGATATGCCTGTTAAATGAGTTGTTGAGAGATGTTGGGTGAAAGCTTGAAAGCGCCACTTTTTGCCTCTGTGGAGGGGTATCGGGTAAGGTGGCTAATAAACACCTGGGACCACAAAGGAGTGGAACCAGAGAGCCACACAGGTGAACAAACACACACATTCCATGTATATTTCCCTCACCCCAAGAGGAGAATCAGCCGGGCTCCTTCATCTCCTGGAGTTTGATAAGAGGGTAAAATTATTGCTTTGTTTAGAAGCACCAGGGCGATGTGGAATTTCATTAATGCGTGCTTGAGATCCAACACTCCTTTTTTTGAAGGCAGACGAGGAGATGAGAAATCACGCTTGGTCCAAATGAAGCTGCTCAGGGGATTTAGAGCCAAGCTCGTAAGGTAAACAACTCGGCAAGACCATCTGGGAAGGATCAGGAGATGCTGTCGGCCCTTCACCATGTTCACACCACGAACCTAAGTTCAAAGGCTAGCTGGAGAATGTGCCTGTCATGCTCTTTCGTAATTTTCATCTTAATGTATCCTGATTAGTGTACATTCAATGTGACCATAAAGTTATTATTCTATTCTATTCTATTCTATTCTATTCTATTCTACTCTATTCTACTCTCCTCTAAACTACTCTACTCTATCCCTATTCTATCCTTATTCTATCCTATTCTATCCCTGCTCTATCCCTATTTACTCTATCCCTATTCTACACTATTCTACTCTATCCCTATTCTGTTCTGTTCTGCTCTATCACTATTCTATTCTATTCTATTCTATTCTATTCTATTCCCTATTTTATCCCTGTTCTGTTCCATATTCTATTCTGTTGTTCTGTTCTGTTCCTTTCTGTTCTGTTCTGTGCCAGGCCATGCTGTGCCATTCCTATTCCTCTTCTACAGCCCTGCTGTGGTTTACAACATTGTGTCTCAACTCATCAACTCTTAAAATGACCGAACTGCAACTCCCAGAATTCCCCAGTCGGCATTTGAAGTCCACCCACCTTCAAATTGCTGAAGTTGAGAAACACGACTCTCCCACAACCACAACTTCAGCAGTGACTCTGCTCCATGGCCCGGTTTCATGGGTGGAAATGGGAGCAGGTCCCTCCAGGAGGCCTCCCTCTCCATCTCCATTTTTAAGCCCCTCCCCACCCCCCACTCCAAGGTCCCTCTCAGAGTTACTGTTTTAAGAATAATAAACAAGGGAAAATAAGAAGAATGGGAGAACTTGGTTGGAGAGGAGTTTTCAGCTTTCTCTCTTTCCACAGCTGTAGGGTACATCAAGCGAAGCTATCTGCACTGTATTTTTGAATATAGATTCCCAAGATGAGGCTTGCACAGTTCTTAACAATCCTTGGACTGTGTAACCATGGCTGGTTTATTTAAAACCCCCATAATTTCTGGAAATTGGAGCTTGAGCCTAGCTGACAATGCAATGTTTGTATCTTTACTTTTATTTATCAGCTTCCACAACAGGCTTGAATTCCAATAAAAAATCCTACAGAATCTCATGAATTCCTGGAATTTGGCCAGGGTGTAGCACCACCATTTCAACTGATTTTCCCAAAGAAAACATACACAAACGAAGAGCGTTTCTAAGATTAAATGTTCTTCCCACAGTAATACTGCACATCAGGTTTCTGAGAATCCCATTTGCAATACAGATTGGCTGTAAACAGCCAAATTGCAGACACTTTAGATACGAACAATACTTGAACCATAAAGCTGAAAACTAACTATATTTAGCATGCATGGAAGTGCAGCTATTGGGGATGTAAGGTACTGGTCAACTACAATGTCTGAAAAGACTCACATCCCCTTGTCATTTTGCAGCTTCTCTGTAACATTCTGTAGCATTTGCAATATCTTTATCAGTGAGATAGATAGATAGACAGATAGATTAACAGGTAGGTAGGTAGATGAGAGAGGATAGATGATAGTCTCAGCCAGTCCTTGAGTATTGAAGATTTGTCTTTAAATGAATCCAAACTCCAGCTCTTCTTTAGGACAATGATGTTTTATTCAATATAGCATCAAAAAACAAATACTCTAAGCAGGCAAGAATGGCTAAAAGCCAGGCAAGGTTAGCGTTGGGTTTGAGTTTGCTCTCTTTCCTTTTATTACCCTTATGAGACACACCACACCCAGGCCTATACTCAGTTCTAGTTCTGGCCACGCCTAACCTATTATCTCTAAATGCTATTAACCCTATATAACATGTCTACATCCCTAACCTATTCCTACCCTGATCCCCACCTGGTGCCACCTTCACCCCATCTTCACTCAATTACCGCCTCTATGTGCCCCCAACCCCCTTTAACGATATGCACCACATCAATACATGAAAAGTGTTTTGTTCGGAAAACACACGAGGTAGATCGGGTTCCAACAACAAAGGCTTTATTCAAACAGTAGTCAGAATAGGAACACTTTGGCTGCAGCCGAGGCCAGCCTTT
>BHFT01052073.1:0-20716 GCA_004320025.1 Laticauda laticaudata
GATGGATAGATAGATAGATAGATAGATAGATAGATAGATAGATAGATAAGCAGAGATGGATGGATGGATGGATAGACAGACAGACAGACAGACAGACAGACAGACAGATAGATAAGCAGAGATGGATGGATAGATAGATAGATAGATAGATAGATAGATAGATAGATAGATATAGATGATAGCTAGATGATAGCTAGATGACAGATAAGCAGAGATAGATGATAGATGATAGATAAGCATAGATAGATAGATAGATAGATAGATAGATAGATAGATAGATAGATAGATAGATAGATAGAGACATGATAGCAGGGTTCCCATATTGGAGGGGCTACCCCAAAGAAGAGGGGTGTGTGTTCAATAAAGCACCAGAAGCAACAGATCGTGGAAATGGATCAAGGAGAGAAGCAACGTAGAACGAAGGAGAAATTTCCTGACCATTAAACCAATTAAGTGACTTATCTGCAGAAGTTGTGGGTGCTCCCATCCCTGGAGGCTTTTAAGAAAAGACTGGACAGCCACCTGTCTCCAATCGTATAGGGCCTCCTGCTGGAGTTGGGGGTTGGACTAGAAGACCTCTGAGGGCCCTTCCAACTCTGCTTTCCTTCCTTCTTCCTCCATTCTCCTTCCTTCCTTCCCTCCCTCCCTCTCTCCATTCCATCCATCCTTTTTTCCTTCCTTCTTCAGCAGGGGGTTGGACTAGAAGATCTTCCAACTCTATTATCCATCCTTCCTTCCTTCTTTCCTTTCTCTCCTTTACATTCTCCTCCTTTTCTGAGGTTTTCATTCGTTGTGGATTCCCAGGGAGAAGAAAGCAACTCTGTATTTTATTTATTTATTTTTCTTTTATTTATTATTGCAATTGATACAAGCCACATCTCAACACCTTTAACTCCGGGCAGCTGCCTGGAAATTCAGCCCAACCATTCCTGGGTCTTGGGCAAAATATATATATATATATATATATATATTTGTTTTTTTTTGTTTTTTTTAAATATATATATACATATATNATATATATATATATATATATATATATATATACACGATCCCCTTTTCAACGCACAAGACTCCCAGGAAGTTTATTTTGATTTATCCCGCCTTGTAGCAGGGAGTTTCTTGGAAGCTTGAGGAAACTACCCAGAGGGGGATTTGCAAAGAATAGGACTGGGATTTATTCAGGCTTATGCAAGGAGACACCAATTAGTTGTCAAGCCGCAGGAATTTTGAGCTATTTGGGTCACAAAAAGACTCAGGACGGAAAAATTTTGCAATCTTTCCCTTCCACGGAGCTGGCGGAGAAATTTGGAAAGTTAAACATCTGGAAATGCAGAAATCTGGAAAGGTGATCTGGGGGGTACATTATTTTTTTTCTTTACTCCAGATCGACTTGGTGCTGGTGGGAAGTACAAACCACACCTTAAATTGTCATTGGATCCTCCAGCTTGAAGGGACCTCGGAGCAGAGCAGGTGGTTGGGGGGGGCGCCAAATTCAAGACTGGCCTTTGAAATGAGCTGGCAGGGGACCCGTTTTGCCCTGAGAGATAATGTGAGTTAGATCACATTAAATCACGAATATTTAATTGAAATATCAAATTACTCAATCTTCGATTAAGTAATCTTAATATCTATATCTATCTCTACATCTATCATCTATTTATCTTCGGTATCTATCATCTATCCATCCAACTATCTATCCATCTATGCATTCATCCATCATCCATCTATCTATCCATCCTTCCATCATCTATCCATCCATCAAATCATCCATCCATCCATCATCTATCCATCCATGCATCCATCTATCAACCGATCCAACTATCCATCTACCCATCCATCATCCATTTATCCATCCATCCTCTATCCATCATCTATCCATCCATTCATCTATCCATCCATTCATCCATCTATCCAACTTTCTATTCAATTTATCCATCCAATTATGTATCTATCCATCATCCAACCATCATCCATCATCTATCCATCCATCCAACTCTATCATCTATCCATATCTATCCATCCATCCATCATCTATCCATCCATCCAACTCTGTCATCTATCCATCCATTCATCATCTATCCATCCATCATCTATCCATCCATCATCTATCCATCCATTTATCCATCTAATTGTATATCCATCCATCATCTATCCATCCACCCATCATCTATACATCCATCCAACTCCGTCATCTATCCATCCATCCATCATCTATCCATCAATCCATCCATCCATCTGTCATCTATCCATCAATTTATCCATCTAATTGTGTATCCATCCATCATCTATACACCCATCCATCATCTATCCATCCATCATCCATCCATCCATCATCTATCCATCCATCCATTCATCATCTATCCATCCATCATCTATCCATCCATCCATCAATTTATCCATCTAATTATGTATCCATCCATCATCTATCATCTATCCATCATCCATCCATCATCTATCCATCCACCCATCATCTATCCATCCATCCAACTCCCTATCATCCATCCATTCACCATCTATCCATCAATTTATCCATCTAATTGTGTATCCATCCATCCATCCATCATCTATCATCCATCCATCCATCCATCTATTCATCCATTTATTTATCGACCTATCATCCATCACTTTATATGTACAAAACTGCATTTTGCGTGAGGGAAAGCGTCCAGTCCTTCCATTTTCCCGTTTTTAAATGGGAGCTGAGCCGCTGGCGCCTTTTCTTCAGCCGGTGACCTGAATCCGGCCGGCCGGCCGAGTGCGGGGAGTCCGACTTCCCGTCCTCCTTCTCTCCCTCCCTCTCTCTCCTCTTCTGGAAACTGGATGGGATTCAGCCGCCTGGGCTTCCTTCCTGGGTGAGGTCACCTCGGGAGGAATGGCTTGCAAAGGAGGCAGAAGATGATGTCAGGCCGAATGGAATTTGCCTCGGTTCCCACAGACCGAGGAGCCTCCTGACGCCGACGCCGCCGGGAGGGTTTCCCAACCCGGTTTCTCCTGGTGGCAATGGAAAGATCCCGCAAAGCTCTCAAGAGGTCTGGCAAGGATTAGGGCGGAGGAGCGGTTCAAAAGGGAGATCGGAGGAAAACAAGGGACCTTGGAGGTCATCCAGTCCGACCCCCTTGCTCAAGCAGAAGAGCAGAATAATCACAGAGCGAGAGAGACGGAAAGGGACCTTGGAGGTCATCCAGTCCAACCCTCTTGCTCAAGAGTAGCAGAATAATAACAGAATAAGAGAGACGGAATAATAACAGAGATGGAAGGGACCTTGGAGGTCATCTAGTCCAACCCCCTTGCTCAAGCAGAATAGCAGAATTATAACAGAATGACAGAGAAGGAAAGGGACTTTGGAGGTCATCTAGTCCAACCCCTGAAGACGGAAAGCTAGAATAGTTAGAAAATAAAGAGGCAGGAAGCCCAGGATTCTGGCCTTTGCAATCCACCCACCCTCTACTTCAACCTCCCAGCCTCCCCTCCCCCGTTATAAGGCACTGCAGGGGTTCTCACGACCCCCTCCCCACCCCCACCCCCACCCCAAAAAAAGTCCCCTTTAGCATGCAACCGGCTTCCTAAGACCTCCCTGCGCCGCTTTATACAGAAAGGCTAACGCCACTCGCCGCCCGCTTTTGCAACCCAACACGTGTCTACGTGCAGCAGGCGAGGCTGCTCGGAACGTGTGAAGGGTGCCAGCCAAGCCTCTTGTTTGCAAAGAAGCACCGGGGTTGCGTTTTGCACGCCTGGACAGAGAGGGGCGGAAGAGCCCCAAAGGCTGGAGCGGTCTAAATCGGAGTCACTCCTATTTTGCTCTCTGGCTCTCTCTCGTTTCATGCTGTTCCGGGTTAGCAGAGGCGTGGGAAGATGGCGGCGCCCATGGAGTTGTATTGCTGGGCCGGCGGGTGGGGGTTGCCCACCGTCGACCCCGATTGCTTGGCCGTTTTGGTGAGGGGGGAGAGGAGAGGGAGGGAGGGAGGGATATTGCATGCAAACCTCTCCAAAGCGGGCTTTTTTATTTTTGCTTTTGCAAAACGCTTATTTATGATGATGATGATGATTGTGATTATTTTTGCAAAGCACACTTTCGTTTTGTTTTTTTCCCAAAACGGTTTTTTATTTTTATTTTTATTTTTGCAAAGCGCATTTTGTTTGTTTGCAAAGCGCATATTTTTAAATTTGCAAAGCGCATTTTTTTTTTTAATTTGCAATGGGCTTTTTTATTTTTGCATTTTTTTGTTTTCAAAAGACTTTTTTGTTTGCAATGCGCTTTTGAAAAAAAATTGCAATGCGCTTTTTGTTTTAAATTTGCAAAGCGCATTTTTTTTTTTTAAAATAACATTTGCAAAAAGCGTTAGGGCAGTGCCCTTTTCTCCAACGGGCGCCCGCAGGGGAAGGGGGAAAAGCATTGCAACCGCCAGGGCTTCCAGGCAGGGCATGGCCTGTTGTTGGGGGTGTGGGGTAGGTGGGGCATCTGCCAAAAATTGAGTCGCCAAGGAGCCCCTTCCTTTCCCCCCCCCTCCAGCCGAAAGAAAAAAAGAAACCCAGATTGCTGCTTTGGTGCTTGCAAAGCAGAATTTTGAAGGAAGAAAGTCAGAATAATTTGGATTATTAAGATATTAAGAGGATGGGGTCTGTTGCGGAGGATGCATTAATTCCGTTTTCCTCTTTTTTTCTCCTCCTTGCAGACTTACGCTCGATTCACGGGGGCTCCCCTCAAAGTTCACAAAATCACCAACCCCTGGAGAAGCCCCTCAGGTGAGTTATATTTTTGGGGTTGGGGTGGGGTAGGTTAGGAAAAAACAACNCACCAACCCCTGGAGAAGCCCCTCGGGTGAGTTATATTTTTGGGGTTGGGGTGGGGTAGGTTAGGAAAAAACAACAACAAGAAACCCCCTCCTGTGAATTGCTTGGGAAGTGTTGATATTTCTTTTTTCATCGCCTGGGAAAAGTTTTCGATTTTTTTTTTCCCACCGTTTTTGGGAAGCCGGGCAGGTTTCTAGTCCTCAAGAGGGATGGGGAAACGGGTGGGAGGGAGAGAGACTCCAGCCTGGCGGGGAGGGGGAAGAGAGGGGGGCTTAAGTGGGGCTTGCCTCCCTCCCCCCAACCTGCTATTTATTTAGTTTTTTTCATGGCAGGATCGCTCCCGGCGCTCAAGACCTCCGACGGAGTTTTTTCCGATACGCAGGAAATCATCACCCATTTTAGGAAGCAGGTATATGAACCGGGTGGATGGTCCTGCTTGAATTGAACAGAGCCAGGAAGGGACGTTGGAGGTCTTCTAGTCCAACCCTGGACTGCCACTTGTCTGAGATGGTATAGGATGGTTCTCCCNACAGAGCCAGGAAGGGACGTTGGAGGTCTTCTAGTCCAACCCCGGACTGCCACTTGTCTGAGATGGTATAGGATGGTTCTCCCGCTGGAGGGGGCTGAACTAGAAGACCTTCAAGGTCCTTTTCAGCCCTATTTTCTATTCTATTCTATTCCATTCCATTTTATTTTATTATTATTCTACTATTCTATTCCTAGTCTAATTCTCTATTATTATTCTAATGTTCTATCCTATTCTGTTTTTATTCTTAGAATTTTATTCTATTCTCTATTATTATTCTAATGTTCTATACTTATTCTGTATTCTATTCTTTATTATTATTCTAATGTTCTATACTTATTCTATATTCTATTCTTTATTATTATTCTATTTTTTATTCTACTATTCTTATTTATTCTTATTCTAATTCTACTCTATCCTTTATTGTTATTATTATTCTGTTCTATTTTTTAGTATTCTACTATTCTATTCTAATTCATTATTCTAATTCGATTATATCCTTTATTGCTATTATTCTATTCAATGTTTTATTTTTCTACTATTCTATTCTTATTCTATTCCATCCTTTATTGTTAACATCCTTTATTGCTATTATCATTTTGTTCTATTTTTATTATTCTACTATTCTATTCTTATTCATTCTCATTCTATATTCTATTCTATTCTATTTTTATACTTAGAATTCTACTCTATTCTATTCATTATTATTCCACTAATATTCTATTCTTATTCAATTTTATTCTATATTCTATTCTCTTTATTATTCTACTATTCTATTGTATTCTTATTCTTAGAATTCTATTCTATTATTCTTGACTATTCTTTATTATTTTTATTTTCTTATTCTCATTTAGCAATTTAATGCAGATTACGACCTCTCGGCGTTGCAAGGAGCAGACACTCTAGCCTTCCTTTCTCTGGTAAATAGGAAGCTCCTGCCCATGTTGGTGAGTTTTTTTGGGGGGGAGGGTGAGGCAGAGAAGAAATCTGGGGAGACGCGTGACCCCAGGACATAAATATGAATCCGTTGTCAAAAAGTCCATTAAGAGTTGAAATACTAAAAAGACGAGAGATGATGGATAGATACAGAATACTTCTTAACATGGGATTTGCTTTATTAAGGGATAGGAAATAGAGGTAGAGATTAGAAATTGGGAAAAGGTTATTATGTATATTGCCAAATAATATAATATATTATAATTACTATCTCTACGTAAATGTTAGAAGTTGAAAGATTATTACCATATTGTCAGGATTCCAGCAGTGACCCCCCTTGTATACCATGAGTCTTGAGCCAAACTTCCAAAACTTCCAAAGGATTTATTGGGAGTTACCATGTCCGGCACTGCCTGGGTGTAACCAACTTTGAGACACATCATTCATTGTCACCCTTGACCCTGGTTTTCCCTCTACCCCCTGGGCGTATCGGAAGTCATGTTCTCCAATGGGACACCTCCATAGCCCAGAGGCATCAATCATCCTCTCCAGTTAGAATTTTGCACGGCAGAAACTTTGGTCACCTAAAAACTATATTTGAAAACATTTATGGAATGCAAACTGCCCACTGCTCCCCCTTCCCTTTTTGTTGGCAACTCTAAAAAGACCATAGAAATTTTTTATTTTTATTTTATTTTTTTTGTAGATTTTTGTTTTAAAACATTTATACACAAAAAATCCATTCCATTTCAATCATACATCGATTAGGTACATTTCAAATTACTTATCCATTATTAATGATTAATAATATTCTTGTTCATCTTAACCAAATAACAACAATCACATTCCCACATATATAAATGAAATCCAATACACCCATTGCAATAATTCCTCTTGTTATTCGATGAGGACATCTAATCTCTTTTAGTTTATTTTTCTATCCGTTGATAAAACAAATCCAATCCCATATAATATTCAGATTCTTCTTTTTCTGTAATTTCATAGAAATATTTTATGAGTTGACTCCAGTTGCTTTTTTTGTGGGGGTGGGGGGTGGGAAGGCGTGTAAAATCATATACAAAAGAGAATGAATGTTTAATGAAACACATTTTAACAGCGGCTAGGATACTGTATGCTCAAAATTTGATAGTACACCCACAGATGACATGATTATAAAAGAAAAATAATGGGTTGCGCAGAAATGAACAAATTCACAATGGAATTGCAGGAGAGGAAAGAAAAAGAATACTATATGCCCTGGGAATGTTTGGTTAGACAATAGAAAGAAAATATAATGCAGAAGTAGAAGCTTTAAAGAGTAATTGTAAATAGTGTATGTATATTTATGTACAGGAGAATGGTATAACTATATCACAAATAGCTGCAAAAATGTATGTAGAATTTGTTTTTTAAAGGTGAAAATTTAATAAAATTTATAAAATCGTTCTGTTGCATCCACTAGCCTCACCGATTTGGAGGTGGGTGGGAAACTTTTCCCTCATGTGGACTAGAAACTTTGCTCCTTGGCATTTTTTACTTTTTTATTTATTTTTTCTCCTTTTTCCTCCTCTAACTGAGGAGGCTGTGCCCGTTTGGGGGTAAGTTCACTGTTGGGAATTGTCCTCCTTTCCGACAGATCCATACTTTCTGGGTGGATGCGAAGAATTACGTGGAGCACACGCGGAAGTGGTATGCGGAAGCCATTCCATTCCCACTTAATTTTTTCCTGCCGAGCCGAATGCAGAAACGGCAGCTGGAGCGTTTGCAGACGGTCTGCGGGGAAAACTGGCAGGACGACAAAGAGCAGCTGGAAAAACAGGTGAAGGAAGGACAGGGGTGGGATTCAATTTTTTTAACAACCGGTTCTGTGGGCGTGGCCTAAGTTGTGGGTGTGGCTTGGTGGTCACATGACTGGCTGGGCATGGCTTATATTTAAATATTGTAAATATTTAAGTAAATATTGATTTTTAATATAAAAAGAGAGAGCAGCTTTTACCCCAAATCAGGCAAAGCAGGCAGGCAGATTGAGTCGTTCGCAGAATCACAGATTCACTCAGAGATCTACCTTTCTGCCATCTGCTGCCTGAGTCTGCACTGAAAAAATAGAAGCTTCGGTCCTAAGGAAGGTTCAGCTCTGCTTTTAGATTAGCTAGAAAGCAAGAAATGCAACCATTTCCTGCTTTCTAGATAATCTANAAATCTCCCGGCATAGCTGATAGCCGGAACAGCTGATGGTCAGGGGGGAAAAAAAACAGCAACGTAGCAGGCATGCCAGGTAAGGAGTGAGTGGGCGGGGCCAGCCAGTGGCACAATTTGCCGGTTCTCCGAACTGCACAGAATCGTAACAATCGGTTCGATAGAATCGGTCCGACCAGGTACAATCCCACCCCTGAAGTAAACTAAACTAAACTAGACAGCCTAATAATTTACAATGGTGCCTGAAATCAATGAGCCTCTGATCTCTTAATTTACGCCCCAGTTCAGCCACCATAGATTTCTCCACTTTGACAAAGAGTCCGAATAGCTCCAGTTTGGCCTCATGTCAAACCACAAATCGTGGTTAATCAACTAGAGCAACACCAGCCAACATCAAAGCTACGGATTTGCTGAACTCCAAAAAGCATTTTTTTTTTCCTCTCCTTTCGCCCAACTGGTCTCCTCCAGAGTGAGAAAAAATACACTGACCGGTTTGACGAGGAGATGCTATGAAGCAAACCACACGCAGACACATAGGTGCGTATGTATCCCCTCTTTCCCAGGAACCGGTATTGTTACTCATTCATACAACCACAATATGATGGTTTCGCCTTAGGAGTCAGCTTGTGGACACCGCCCGTCCTTGTGGTTGGTGAGCCAGGCTTGCTGGCTTATTGGGGTGGATGATTTAGTCAGCAAACCATGGTTAGGCGAAGAAAAGCTAAGCCTGCAGGGTAAACCAGGATGCAGTTTGCTTCCTCGGCCTGGATGCAGCTACATCCTGCCCTTTTGGGGGATTATGGGTTGAAAAACAATATCCCTTCGGTTCATGCCCTGTTTTGCAAAATAAAGCGTGGAATTTAAAGTTTGCAAAAATGTGGAGAGTTGTGTGGTTGATCCTCTTTTTCCTGGATGAAGGGAGGGGAAAAAGGAGAAAAAAGAAGGAAGGTGGAACAGAAGGGGAAGAAGGAGAGAAGGTAGGAAAAAGAGAAGGAAGAAGGAAGGGAGGAAAAGACAGACAAAGAAGGAAGGAAACAGATGGAAGGATGGAAGGTAGGAGGAACAGAAGGGGAAGAAAGAGAGAAGGGAGGAAAGAAGGAGGGAGGAAAGAAGGAAGGAAGGAAAAGATTGACAAAGAATGAAGGAAACAGATGGAGATAGCTGAATGAAAGGAAGGAAGGAGGAACAGAAGGGGAAGAAGGAGAGAAAGTATGAAAAAGAGAGGGAGGGACAGAAGGGGAAGAAGGAGAGAAGGGAGGAAAGAAGGAAGGAAAAGACAGAAAGAAAGAAGGAAACAGATGGGAGATGGATGAATGAAAGGAAGGAAGGCGGGAAAGGCAGAAGGGGAAGAAGGAGAGAAGGTATCAGAAGGGAGGGAGGAAAGAAGGAAGGAAAGATAAGACAGAAAGAAGAAGGAGGGAAGGAAGAAAAGACAGAATGGAAGGAAGGAGATAAGGTAAGAAAGAAGGGAGGGAGGAAAGGAAGGAAGGAGACAGAGAGAGGAAGGAAGGAAGCAAGGAATTGATTTTAAAAAATGCTCACTGCTGCACTACAATATTTTAATTTGGCCCTAGCCAGAGACAGCATCCCAAAGTGTCACACCACACCTGGCTTGTGAGAAGCCACAACCTGTTGGATCATAGCAGCAAGAGTTGTGTGTGTGCGTGTGTCTCTATAGTGGCAAAAAAAAAACAACCCCACCAAATTAAATAAAAAAATAAAACCAGGAACGGGGTAGCACCTTTTTTCTGATGAATGCATTTTCTTAAAAAGTAAAAAGCGCTTTGCAAACGGTTCTGGGTTTTCCCAGGCCTGGCCAGACAGGAAGAGAAGAAGGAGAAAGGGGAGGTGGAGAAGAGAGGCAGCCCTTAACAGGATTAAGAAAGCTGCGGGGGGGAAAAGCCCCTTTAATCTCTAACCTAGGGTTAATCTGGATTAAGTTGCTTCCACCCTTTGTTGATTCAGACCGGGGCTGATGCTCATTTTGTGACGGGGATTTGATCCAGCAACAGGCATCTTATCTCCAGTTCCCTCACCCCCCACCCCCCAAAATTGGAGAGGGGGGAGAAATGTTCCCTGCTGTTCAAAAAGGACAAGTCCTTGATCCCAGTTGCCTTAAATCTCTAATCCCTCTTGAAACAGGGGGAAGAAAAGGGGAGGGGGAGTTTGCACCAGCAGCTGATCTCGACTTACGGGGTCTCTTCTTGTCCCAGACTCCTCATAAACCACAGTTTTAGGAATGTTGGCCTCTTGAGCAAGCTGCCGTGGGCTAGTTCCTCTCTCGTGCAAACTGCCCTCGTACAAGCCGCCATTACTGACTTCTTTTGCACAAGCTGCCATTCTACAAACCACCATCGGCTGGCCTTTCCCATGCAAGCCACCATTGCTGACTTCTTCCACACAAGCTGCCTTCCTATAACTCACCATCGCCTGGCCCCTCTTGTGCAAGCTGCCATTGGTGAGCTCTCCTGCACAAGCTGTCATAAGCCACCATTGGCTGGCCTCTCCCATGCAAGCCATCATTGGTGAATTCTTCCACATAAGCTGCCATTCTACAAGCCATCATCGGCTGGCCTCTCCTGTGCAAGCTGCCGTGGAGCAAGCCATCATCACTTGATCTCTGCTGCCGTGGTGCAAGCCACCATCGAATGAACTCTCCTGTGCAAACCACCTTCATTGCAAGCCACCATCCACTGGCCTCTCCCGTGCAAGCCACCAGAGTGCAAACCCCCATCGGCTGCACCTCTCCCGTGCAAGCTGCAATCCTACAAGCCCCCATCGTGCAAATGGTTATTGGCTGGCTTCTCTTGCACACGCCAACGTTGGGTGAATTCTCCCGTCGTGCAAGCCACTATCGGTTAGCATCCTCCTGTAGAAACCAGGGTGGCTGAGTTCACACCCCAACCAAAAGGCGATCCCGGGTTTAGTGACCTCACAAGTGCAAACTCACAACTGGAGCTTTTCCGGTGGTAGTTAATGCTAGGAATTAATTAAATTAGGTTTGTTTTATTGAAATATTTCTGCCCCGAGGGGTTATCAGAGGCACATGCATACAACCCATTAAAAATCCATAGTCAGTCCTTGCCCTGGAGATAGGTTGTCTGAACGGCACAACATGAGAAGAAAATAGGGAAGGGAGGGCAGAGGAAAAGAAAGATTCAAAAGCACCTGGGATCAACCATTTCTGAGGTCAAAAGACAGAGCTTAAAACAGTCGGCAAGAGTGGAAACCTGAAACTTTTGGCACTAGAGCAGAAGCAAAACAGAAACTTGGCTTCGAAATTGTTTTTCTTTCTTTCTTTCTTTCTTTCTTTCATATTTCTGATCACTTTTGGCTAAGCACCCAGGACAGCCCACGGTTTCCCCAAAGTGGATGAAAAAGAAGCAAAACAAAAACCCATGCGCTGGTTGGGGATAATGGGAGCTGTAACCCAAGCCAGGCAAAGCACATCCGGGCTGGCTCGCCTGCCCATGGAAGAAGGGGAAGCAGAAGGGGAAAGAAAGAAGAGAAGGAAATAAATGGATGAAGGCAGGAAGGGAAGGCAAAGGATGGAAGGGAGGGAGGGAAGGAGGAAGAAGGTGGAAGGAAAGAAAGGAGGACGAAAGGAAAAGAAAGAAAGGGAGAAAGGGAAGGAAGGCAGTAAAGGGGAAAGGAAAGGAAGTTAAAAAAGAGGAAAAAAGGGAAGGAAATGGAAAGGAAGGGAAAGAAAGGAAAAAGAAAGAGGAAGGAAAGGAAAGGAAAGGAAAGGAAAGGAGAAGAGAAATGAAGTGAAAAAAGAGGAAAGGAGGGAAGGGAAAGGAAGGGGAAGAGAAAGGAAAAAGAAGGAGGATGGGAAGGGAAGGAAAGGAGAAAGGAAGTGAAAGAAGAGGAAAGAAGGGAAGGGAGGAGGAGGAAAAAGAAAAAGGATGGAAAGGGAAGGGAATGAAAGGAGAAAGGAAAGGAAGGGAAAAAAGGAAAGAAGGGAAGGGAAAGAGAAAGGAAAAAGAAGGAGGATGGGAAGGGAAAGAAAGGAGAAAGGAAGTGACAAAAGGAAAGCAGGGGAAGGGAAAGGCAAAAGAAGAATGGGAAGGGAAGGAAACAAGAGGAGAAAGATTTTGGAATCTTTCTGAAGGAAAAAAGATGGAAGAAAGAAAGGAAAAATGAAAGGGGAAAAGAAAGTAGTGTAAGTCAGAAGAGAGGGAGAAGAGGAAGGGCGGGAAAGATAGAACAAGCGGAAGGGCTTCTTTGAACCCTATCAGGAGGGGAAGCCAGACCTGTTGAACTTCGACCTTCCAGGGCCCATCGTTCTGACCTTCCTCTCGGACCGGTCTTGCTCTCAAATCTTTGGGGCTGCTCCAATGGGCTTTTCAGATGCAGTGACCTGGAGGGGGCAGGTGGAGGGAGGCAGCAGGGTCCCCCCTTTGAAGCCTCTCTGGCACCTTCTTGTCCACCTGCGAAGGCGTTTAGGCCAAGACCCAACAGGTAAAGCAACTGTTCAGCCACCTGGGGATGCTGTGGGACTCGGTCCCTGAGGAAGGGAGGGGAAGAGCCTGGGTCCAGACCCTCCCCCATTGGTGCTGGCAGGAGGCTTTGGAGCAAACCACGGAAGGGGGGCAGCAGGACAGGTCAGGAAAGGACAGGGTGGCAGCAGGCCAACAAGCCAGGATACAGGGAAGAGAGAGAGAGAGAGAGAGAGAGAGAGAGAGAGAGAGAGAGAGAGAGAGAGAGAGAGAGAGAGAGAGAGAGAAAAAGACCATTTGCAAAGGAGGATGCTAAGGGTAAGCTCTCCTGCTGCTGATTCAGGTAGGCCAGCTGGTACAAATCAGGGTTACAAGGGTGGATTCCAGACAACCTTCTTTAAGCCAGGTGAATCCTGGTTCAATACACAGTCAACCCTGGACAGGTCAACCCCCCCAGTCTGGAGAAGATCAGACTGGCCTAAACTGTCATCTGCACCTCCAATAACTGTCTGGTTTTGCGTTCTGCAACCCAACAGGACAGACACGGAACTGCATAGTGAGCATACTACGTTACAGACTAATCTGGGGACTTCCAGGGCAGAGAACTGAAAACAATTAACTAACCATTGCCTTCCATGGGGGACCTGTATCCGTGACACCCTGAGTCAAAAAGGGGGCTGGGAAAGTATTCTACAGACCCCTCACATCCCGGACATAAACTGTTCTCAACTCCTTCTCACAACTGACGCTACCCTATGCACGAGCACACCAGAACAACTAACACAAGGGAGGGTTTTTTCCCAATAATGCCATCCCTCTGCTCACAATTATCCCCTCAAGACACTGTCCAACTATTAACAAAATTCTGCACTATTATTACTATTCTTTCTCATCACTCCTTATCTCCCATCCCACTCCCATTTTGTGACTGTATGACTGGAACTTTGTGTCGGTTGTAACTTTTATGATTTATATCGACTGTTTCCTAGTATGATTTGAATGGCTTATTTGTCCCCTATGACTATTATTAGGTGTTGTGCCTGATGATTCTTGACTCTTGAAACGAAGGTGTCTTTTCTTTATGGACACTGAGAAGTTATACTGGGAGCATTTGCACCAAGACAAATTCCTTGTGTATCCCACTCATACTTGAAACAATCAAGAATTCTATTCTATCTATTCTATTTTTAAATTGACTGTTTCCTAATATGATTTGATTGCTTATTGTATCTTATAACTATTATTAAGTGTTGTACCTGATGATTCTTGACTCTTGATGGATGTCTCTTTTCTTTTATGTACACTGAGAGCATTTGCACCAAGACAAATTCCTCGTGTGTCCAACCACACTTGGCCAATAAAGAATCCTATCTTCTATTCTATTCTATTCTATTATATTTTCTATTCTAAACCTGGTTAATTCCTTGTAACTTCTCAACAAGAGGAGATGTTTCCTTTTTCAGCTTGCACTCCATCAGTCCCAAGGTTGGTAAGTTGTGGACTTACGACAGTTCATTTAGTGACCGTTCAAAAGTTATGACGGCACTGGAAAAAAAGGGGAACTTAGGACCGCATTCCACTCTTACAACCGTGGCAGCCTCCCCCTGGTCAGGCGGGCAAAATTTGGAGGCTTGGGCAAACTGAGACATAGTTACTGTGGTTTCGCAGCATCCCATGTGTGTGTGTGCTTGTGTGTGTGTGTTTGTGTGTGTGTCTCGTGATCCCCTTTTACGACCGCCTGATGAGCCAAGTCCATGGGGCAAAGCCGGATTCGCTTAATGACGATTTGACTAACTTAGCAATGATAGGGATTTGCTCAACAACTGTGGCAAGAGAAGTCGTAAAATGGAGGCAAAGCTCATTTAAATGCCTCGCTTAGCGACAGGAAAGACCATGATTAGCAGAAATAGTGGGGGGGGGAAGATGAGGTTGGGGGAGCCCCTTCTCTGGGCAAGTGGAACACAAGTGGGCAGGGCCTCATGAAACAAGGGGTGGGGCTAGACTATTGGGAGGGGCTGTCCNATGCCCCCCAAAATAGGTGTGTGTGTGTGGGGGGGGGGAAGAGCGATTTTGGAAGTGTAAATTGGAGGATGCAGCCAAAGGAGGGTTAAAGTCTTAGCCTCCCAAATTCTCCATCTATCTCGAGAATATATTTAATGCCGGAGCAGGGAAATATTGCCTGGTCTCAGCAGCCACAGCAGAATCCGGCAAATCTGATTTATAAACCAATTCCAGATATTGAATTGAAGGCAGGAGCGCAGCTGAAAGGGGGACGCCAAAGACGCTGCTCTCTTAAAATTGAGGTCCTGCCCAGTCACACCATTCCCAAGAGAGAGAGGGAAAGACAGAGAAACAGAGAAAGAAAAAGAGAGAGAGAAAAAGAAAAAGACAGAGAGAAAGAGGGAGAGGATGACAGAGAAAGGGAATGACAAAGAAAGAGAATGGCAGAGAAAGAGAGAGAGAGGGGGGAAGAGGGAGAGAGAGAGAAACAAAAAGAAAGAGAGAGGAAAAGAGAGAGGACAGGGAGAAAGAGAAAGGAAAAAGAGGAAGAAAGAAAAAAGAGAAAGAGAGAAAAAGAGGAAGAAACAAAAAGAAACAAAGAGAGAGAGAGAGAGAAGGACAAAGAAAGAAAGAAAGAAACAGAGAGACATACAGAGAGAGTAGGAGGGAGGGGACAAGATTTGGTGAGGGGCAGCAAGGTTAATAGGATTTTGCTTAATTTTAAAGACGATTAAGTTAATAAGAAAAAGACCCTCTCCACCAGGGAGTGAGTGTGTGACACACACATACACCTTCTCTGCAGAAATTGAATTTGGGGAGGGGGTCCTTTGTCCTCAAAAGAGCAGCCAAAATACGTCTATTCATCTGGACCGGTTTTAGAAGCGCAGTGGACGCTGTTCAACCTCTCCAGATTCTCCTTGATGCATCCAGATATTGATACACACATAAACACATACACAAAATTAGGTGTGTGTGTGTGTCTGTGTGTGTGCGTGTGCGCACACGCCTGTTTGAGCTTTAATTCGCCATCCACATGTGCCGTTCCCCCCCCGCGAGCAAATAAAAGTCAGCGTCACCATATAATACCTCTCTAATAATAGCGAACGAAGAGAATGAAAATCACCGTTCAAATTGCCTTTTTCTGATTTGCCATTTTTCCCCCCTTCCCGAAAGCAGGCCCTGTGTTTTATTTTTATTTTGTCTTATTTATTTATTTTTTGCATTATGGCTCTCTTTTTTTTTTCCCCTTTTTCTTTCCTGCTTTGCAGATTTCCTCGAGAAATTGGTTTTCGGAGAGGAAAGAGGAGAGAGGAGGAGGAGAAGGTGGGGGCGGGGGGAAATAAATAAAATAAAAATAAAAACTGTTATTTTCTTAATGTTTCCTAAAGGCTTTCGTGCCCAACTCTGGAGTAGATCGACTCCTGATGTTGAAAGAGGGATTGTAATGTGGGTTTTTTTTTGCAACTTGCAGAAAAGGCAGATTTTTTTTGGGGGGGGGGGAATAGAGAGATGGGAGGGGGAGGGAAAACAGACCCCTTCCGTTTTTGATAATATCTTGTCATGTCAAGGAAGAAGAAAAACAGGAAAAAAAAAAATCCTTTTTATCACGTGCCTCTTTTTGAATGTCAGGACCGTCTCATCGGTTGAATCATTCTGGAAATAACAGCTCGTCCTAAGGAAGGGTGTGTTGAAAAAGAAAGAAAGAAAAAAAAGAAAAAAGAAAGAAAATGGAAATAATTTGGCACCGCCAGCCTGTTTGCCATGCAGGACAACGGGATGCCCCAAAAGGCCGTGCATGCTCTCTGTCCATGCTCAGGGAGCATTTTCCTTCCAGAGTTCGAGGCTCCGCTCGGCAGGGTAAACCCGATAACAGGAGATTATTATTATTTTTTTGCAAAAACCTGTTTGGCAAGGATGGCACCGCGTCAGGCGTGGTGGTGACCCAGTGTGAGTTGCCACTTCCGGGAGAAGTGGCATCTCGGTTTGCAATCAGCTGAATGTTGTAACAAGAGTCAGGTTATCCTGGCTTGCAAAAAAAAAAACAACCCAAAACTTTTTTTACCTTCCTCAAAAGCTTACTGTTGTTTGCTTAGCAACCGTTTGAAGGTATAACAGCATTGGGAAAAAAGCGGATTCTGCATTTGAAATGGTTCCTCCCCCCAATCTAGCAACCCCAAAAAGTATTTATTAGACATACACACACACACACACACACACACAAAATAACCCCACCATTCCTGACAGCTAAGCCATTTCTGGAAGCCCTACAGATAGTCCTTTGACTTACCGCCACACATGTATTGGTTCGAAGCTACACTGCCCCCTAAAAAAAGCGACCTAGGACCGGTCCTCATTTTACAACCATCGTAGCATTACCCTCCCATGGTCACATGATCAGAATTTGGGCATTTTGTGGCCACCAATACATATTTTAGAACAGTTTGTAGCATTCTGGGTCATTTGCAAAACTATTCCCAGTCGGCAGCCTTCCAACAGGCCAACTCAAGAGGGGAATGTTTTAACACCCATGGGATTCGTTTAATGCCTGCCGTGATCTGCTTAAGAATTGCTTAATTGCGACTTGCTTAATGCCTGCCTTGCTTGGTGAGAGATTCCTGTGGCCGTTCTGGTCATTAAGTCGACAAAAAGAAACACCAGCGTTACCTTTTTGTGGGTAGAACCGATGGGAAGTTTAAAAGGGAAAGGGGGAGAGGGGGTTGATCCCCTGAGAAGATCCTCCAGGCTGCAGAAGATCCTAAGATCCCTTCCCTGCTTCCTAGATGCATTTGGGTGGCTCCAGGATTCATCAACACCCAAGTCACATCTGCCCTTGTCCAGTGAAATACACACTGCCCTGCACGTTAGGAGCACAAGGGCTGGCTTATTAAAATCAGGAAGGCTGCAGGTCTCTGAGAAATTGAGGAGGGGGGGGTACCAAGGACAGGACCCAGAGATCACCCCCTCCCATGCCAATTTAGGGGAGTGGGTTCAAATTTTTTTCCAGGAAAACACGGTTTGGGAAGAAACAGACGGTTACACTCAAGGCGATTTCGCCTCAGTCCTTGAAAAAAGAGGTTTAATTTATGGTACCGGCATGGAAAAGGGCCAGATCTGGTTCGGATGGCAGATTTAATGTGGGAAAAGATTCCAGGGGGGTGGAAAAGAAATGAAGGATCCACCAGGCTCCCACCCACCCTCCCCTCAAAATGGGACTTTACTACCTGTGTCCCAGGTGAGGCTGGGAAAAACGTGGCCGGTGGAAGGAACATAGGCGTGGAAACAAGGACCGGCCCAGTCTACAGGGGCATGTTGGTGCAAACCCAGGTGTCCGGGGCACAAATTGGAGAGCTGGGGTTCAAGGAAGCTGCTCCAGGCCTCTGGGAAAAAGTGGGGGAGACCCCCTCCCCGAAAAAAGATGGAGGCTTGTAAAACGGCAGAGAGAGTCCTGGGAAGATCCGCAGCCCAACGGGGGCACCGTAGTGGTGGAGAACAAAGAGCGAAGGCTGGTCGGTGCCCAACAAAGAGCGAACGCTGTTTGTACAACCGTTTGCACGCCAAGTCCAGCGTGAATTGGTCGTAAATCAGGGGCCAGAAGGAAGAAGCAGCTCTGGGAGAAGAGGAAGGGGGAATATATATGTATATTTCATGGAGACAAATACAAAATATTCTGGCACTTGGCGCCCTGCAGCCAGGCGAGTCTAACAGTCAGCTGAATTATAGTCCGTTTCAGGATCTGGCCCAGAAAGACCCACTTCACCCCTAAACCCAGCGCCCGGCGAGGCCCGCCGGGCTGCAGCGAAGCCAGCTTTGCCGCACTGCTCCACCATAAATATCCCCGACGCGCCGGCATCCCAGCTCTGCAGCAACCGTGTTCCTCCTCATGCGTTCCAGCCAGCCAGGAAGGACCCACGCCATCGGGGTGCCATTGGGCCAAAGCTACGGTGGCGATCCCCATTGGAAGAGGGACAAGGCCCGAGAGCAGATAGGCGGTGCTGAGCAACCGGTCTGCTTTGCAGGGGTGTCGTCGTCCCCCAAATGAAGGAAAGGGACCTCTTGACTCCGGTGGGCCTTTAGCATCACGGAGACGGTCCAGCACACGGGAAGAGCTTCACCTGAACATCTCCTTAGCAACTGTCCCTCGGCAGGGCCAAGTTAGGAAGGTTCGGCCGGCGAGGCGGATGAAAAGAGGAAAGGGGGTGGGTGAGAGGGTAAAATATGGCCCCCACCTCTCTCTCTCTCTCTCTCCTCCGCCATTGTTCGGTGCCGCCAAGGCCCAATTCACAGGCGCAATTTATGGGCGCTGGGCTTCCGCCTCAGGGGACATTCTCAGTCCCTGCCCGGATTTTCTGGAGGGGACATGGACGAAGGGCGTGAGAGCCAGGCGTGCAAGGACAGACAGACGTGGGGGGTAGGCAGAAGAGAGAGAGGGGGAGACACACACACACACACACATACCAGGCCAGATTCAGGGTAGCAGCCTGGCACGGAGGGACAGCAATGTTGCCCACTTCATTGGCTGTCCCCGGCTCCTGGGCACGAGCCGGGAAGGAGTTGGCAGCACACACACCCCTCCGGTGTCAGGTGTGTTGGGAAGGACGCTGCCAATGAGGGTGCCCGGAGGCTGGTGCCCCCCGTTGGGCAGCTTGAGCAGAGAAGGCAGGTTCTGAACCACCGTGCCACTTCCCTCCTTCACCTGGCATTGGGGGGTTTGGGGGTGTGTTTTTTTCCTCTGGGGCTCTGCGTGGAGCTTTAGAAATAACATGCAGCCCCCACCCTCCACTGTTCTCACCACTGGCCCGCCTCCCCGATCCGGTTCCCTGTGGCTTCCCTTGGCAGCCATGACAATCCCCAAATTGTGGCTTCAACCATTGATTCATTATCCATCTATATTGCGAAGGGAAAGATTGCCCGAGGAAGGGAGGGAAGGAAGGAAGGAAGGAAAAGAAGGAAAAGAAGGAAAGGGAGAGAGGAAGGAAGGAAAGGAACGAACGAACAAACGAAGGAAAGGAAGAAAGGGAAGGAAGGAAGGAAAAGGAAAGGAAGGAAGGAAAAGAAAAAAGGGAAGGAAAAGAAGGGAAGGAGGGAAGGAAAAAAAGGAAGGAAGGGAAGGTAGGAAAAGAAGGAAAGGAAGGCAGGAAGGAAGGGAAGCAGGAAGGGAAGGATGGATTCCAGCTGGGTCCCTGTGAAGGGCACAAGGCGATTTGGTACCACTGGGGGGCAAAAGGAATGCGGCTGGCCGGTTTCTGAGATAGCTGGGGCTGCCGGACTACAACTCCCAGAGTTCCCAGCCAGGCTGAGAGGGAGAGGAAAGGCAGTCCCACGGTGGGGGAAGGTGGTGTCTGGCTCTGCAAATGGGAATTAAGTCTGCAGCCCTGAGGGGGGAGGGAGTGGGGGGAAAGCAAAGTGCCTTCCCACAAGGAAGGTTGGCCTTGGAAGAAGGGAAGGAGGGAGAGAAGGAAGGGGGGGGAAGGAAGGAAAAGTGTGAGAAAGACAGGAGGGAGGGAAGGAAGGAGAGATCGGGAGGAAGGAGGGAAAGTGAGAAAAAGAGAGGGAAAAGAAGGAGAGGCATAAAGAAGGAAGGAAAAGTGTGTCAAAGAAGGGAGGAAGGGAAGGATGGGAGGAAGGTGAGAAAAAAAGGAGGAAGGGAGGGAAGAGAGGAGGAGGAAGAAAAAGTGGAGAGAGGGAGAGAGAGTGGGAAGGAAGGAGGGAGGAAGAGAGAGGGACAGAGGGAGGAGAGAAGAAGAAAAGTAGGAAAGAGAGAGGGAGCGAATAAGGCAGGGTCTTATCCTGCCCCCCCCAAAGGACTTGGGGCCTCAGCCTCCCAGCT
>BHFT01052074.1:0-14472 GCA_004320025.1 Laticauda laticaudata
CAGCTCATTTCCCCGACTTATCCTTACCTCCCCTTCCCCTCCCCCCCGTTACTTATGGCAGTCGAAAGATGCAAAGCAATAGCAGAAGATCTTGAAGGCTGACAGAAGGAAATTCTTGAGTTTTTGAAACCCCATTAACCAGCTGTGAAACAATTTGCATTGGCTACCTGTTTATTTTAGAGCTTAGTGTATAAAATCCTTATTGACCATCCTCAAACAAATGAAGATCTCCTGGAAGAATTGTTTTACCTGAACTTGTTCTGTTCTTGGTCCAGTGCCTGCTGATACTGCACTGTCTTCCATTGGTTTTGGAGTGCTAGTATGCTCAGAGCTGGACACCTTGACACTTCCATTTTAATTTCCCACTATGTAATTAATAGAACTTATGGATCAAAATCAGTAAAAGTGACAGGAAGAGATGTATCAAAAGTATAGAAAAGCTAGGCCATTACATGCTTGGGAAATGAGGATAGAGGGGGTTAGAACTGCAAGTAAATATATATGGCAGTCAAGAGTTTGATGCGTGTGGGTGAAAGTAATAGCATTTAGATGAGAGGTGGTATTCAGCAGGTTCTGACCAGTTCTGGAGAACTGGTTGCAGAAATTTTGAATAGTTTGGAGAACCAGCAAATACCACCTCTGACTGGCCCCATCCCCATTTATTCTCTGCCTCCTGAGTCCCAGCTGATCGTCTGGGTCTTCTTTGGTTGCCCGGCACAGGAGAACAGAGCTGGGAAGCAGGTTGGTGGGGTGGGGAGGGAATGAGGATTTTGCAGTAACTTTCCCCCAGGAGCGGGGTGGGAATGGAGCTTTTACAGTATCCTTCCCCTGCCATGTCCACCAAGCCACACCATGTCCACCATGCTATGCCATATCCATCAAGCCATGCTCACAGAACCGATAGGAAAAAATGTTTGAATCCCACCACTGAATTAGACTTATATACCACCCCCTAGTGCTTTATACAGCATTTTCTGGGAAGTTTACAATGTAGGCATTATTTGCACATTCCCCCAACCATCTGGGTCCTCAGTTTACTGACCTCAGAAGGATTGAAGGTTTAGTCAACCTTGAGCCCCACCAGGATCAAACTCCAGTACACAATACTGCACTCTAACCAATGTGCCCCCATGACTACTATCATATCAGTGACTCTTATCCTAATATCAGTGGAGACATGGAAAGCAGGGGAAGAGAGTGCCCATTGAAAGAATGATTAGCTGGGTAGGAACAGAACCAATAGAACTATCATATTTAGAAAAGAGAGGATACCAACCCCAAGCTTTCCCACATTTTGGCTCTGCTAACTGAAAAGGACATTTATGAATCTACCTTATGAATGACAAGGAAGTCAAGCTGGGGAAGACTCATGATTGGTGCAACTGGATTATTTTCTTCTTTTTAAATAAACTCTGCACCTTAGGGCTGTGACGAATGGGAACCCAAAGGGTTTGTGATGGAGAGCTATGAATAAGTACAAAGAAATTGCAACCAAACATAAGAAGTAATTGTCTTCATTTGTTACAATGCCTTAGGCTCAACCAACAGAGAGATCAGAACACACAGTAGCTGCTTTTTTGAACTACAGTCAGTTAAAAATGTATATGCAATAAATGCATGTACATTTATTTAGAAATAAGATCACACATTACCTTCCTATTTCCCTAGAAGTGATACAAATATTTTTGATAGTATTCTATTCTTCATGCTTCAAGTTGCCTTCTGTTCTTGTTTTGAAGTTGTGGGTTTTGCATGTTTATTTGATTTATTTGGAAAACCACTGCAAAGAAGGAAAAACTCCCTGACTATCTCAGTAGCCGACCAATCACTGCTGCAATGAGCCTGTTTTGATGCCAAATTGGAAATAGGAGTGTCATTTGGTTTTGATTGAGATTCATTTCTATATGAATTATTATGAGTGAATTTCCATTGTAAACCATTACAGTGGCTGATTTACTTTCCATAAAAAGGTCTATCTTTCAAGTTCTCCCTCTCACTTAGACATAAAGTTGAAGAGATAGTATCAAGGATCACATGAAACTGATTCAGCAGATTATCAACCTTGGAATTTGGTAAGTATTGACTCAGCTAGCAATCAATCCTGGGTTCAGAAGTCAGTTGATGAGGATCCTGATTTCAGCCAATTCTTTTTCGAAAGAGTATTGAGACGATGATTAGCCTATAGCTCCAGAAGTAGATTATTTGGACCCCTTCCATTCAGGATTCAGACCTGGTCATAGTACCAAGAAAAGTATTGATTATTCTGGACAGTTTGGCAGGCTTGAGATGAGGGTTGATGTAGGAGATTGGGAGTGAGAGTCACACACTACAATGGTTCCCATTTTTCTGGAGCTGATTTCAATTCGTTGGAACTGGGGTGGGTATGGAGCCCTGCTTTGTAGTGAGGAATGACTCAGAGATCTACTCTTTCCTTGGTGATAGAGAATCAGGTGAGAGGAATTTTGATATCAAAGTGTTTTCCTATGTAGGAGGCAGGAAATCTCATCAAAGAGAAGCCTAGATTAAGATTCCTCACAGTCCCAGGCTGGATGGGAAAAGAGGAGAAAGATGTTCAGGGTAGCTACATCCCAGCATTTCTCAGGATAGATCTAGTTAGACGATTATAGCCTTAGTTTGCAAGATTTTGTCCATTAAGTGTAAACAATAAAGAATTGGACTTAATTGGATTTGTCTGTGTTGTTTTGGGGCTTGAGCTTGACACCCCACTCTTATTTAACATCTAGATCAGGGCTGTCAAACTCCTGGTCCATGGGCCAGATGCATCACGTGCTGGCCATGCACACAACCAGTTTAGCAAAGGGGGGGAAGTCCCAATGAGACACGTGACACCGCCATGACGATGTAAGTTTGACACCCCCGATCTAGATGAAGCTGCTGGGTTAAGTCATAAATTAACAAGTAGTATGGTATCATAAGTCTGTTAATAATAGGATAACCTTTGTCTAATTATTTCTGCCATCATGTAAGATTTGGGAGGATAGGCATGATCTAGAATTCACCAATTAAACAGACACCCAGAGCTTGGCCTTCTCTTTCACTGCTCCCATCTTCTGGAATACCCATCCCTCCAGAAAAGTTGACTGGCTCCATTCTTGTCTTTCTTTAGAAAAGCACTAAAAACCCACTTTTTCAGTTACTTTTAAGAAATGATAATATATCTGTTATCTTTAACATAGAATTTTAGACTTTTACTCAGTACATCTTACCATGAGCCAGTAATCTGTAAATACAAAACTGATGAAAATTGAAAACATCACAGCTATATTGGCTGAATTCCTTTGAAAAATATTCTCAGCAATTAATGATGAACTCTTGGTTTGCTGTCATTGCTTCTACCTTCTATTGCAATATAGTAGTAGAGGATAAACATGTTTTTTGTGTCAATACTCCTGTAGTATTAAGAGGACTTGGAGTTCTTATCTGGTAATGTTCAAGGACTACAAATTAACAAAACAGCCCAGCGGCCTATGTAGAAATGGGATCCAAACACTTTCATTAATAGCCCAAGCTTATGGCTTTGAAGCACTGTACATTCTTGCTAAATAAAAGGAAAATAATATAAAAAGCATACATGCTTTTAGCTGAAAAGGACTTTGCTTGTAGCTTTTACTTCATCATTTTACCTCATCATAGCCCATATGATGAGGTAACTGAGGGTGAGGTACTGTGTAGTATTAAAGAGGCAAGATCTAGAGTTTGAACACTTTTGCAAGGCTGATTTTTCTTTTTTAAAGCATTTCATATGAACCAATGTTGACCTTTATCCACCCTTGCCAACATATGGCCCTGACTGTCATGGGATCATTACAAGAGTCATTGAAACTCATGTGAGTTCTGACTTCCCAATCCCTTTTTCACCTAGCCTCTTGTAATAAGTCATAGCCACAGAATGAGATTGGTAATTCACCCCCTGCTTCAAAGCAAGACATTGAAACCAACAACATTACCAAAAGAATCTTGACATTCAAAATCAACCTGGGAATGTAATCCTCTCTCCTGCCCCCATTACCCCAAAAGAGAAACCAGGAACATTAACTAAATTGCTCAATTGGGAATATTTCTAGAGAAGTTAGTTCTCTCCTTGTGGTTGTCATCTATTTGTTTATAATGTTCTAAAACTAACTAACTTCAAACTGAAGCTGAATGGTGTTCTTCCCTTAGAATGGATTTAAGTACTTATGTTGCTAATGAGCTACACCACCACCATTGCACCTGCCCTATAAAACATCCTCCCCCTCCCCAAAGATATCCCTACTGTTTTTTTGGATGACCTACTGGTTTTATCCCAGGTCCTGGGGCTGGGATGTTGGTTATGGGAGTTCTAGCATATTGTTTTTCTTTTTTCTGGATTTTGTGGAATGCTTTTGTTTTTATTCTGTTTACTTTGCTACCTGGACTTTCATTGGATAAGTGACCTATAAATTCATTAAATAAATAAATGACCTTTAATTAGAGCAATTATATTTTTTTCTGCTTTATAAGCAGAGAGGAACCTTGCTATCCTTGAAATAACATTCAGGCATAAGATGCTTGAATATTTGATTCTGTATAGTAATTATTACGTTTCCCCATAAATAAGACCTAACTGGAAAATAAGCCCTAATGAGTCTTTTGGTGCAAAAATTAACATAAGACTGAGTCTTATTTTCAGGGAAACACATTAGTAACAATGTACCTTCCTTCTTTCCTGGAGGGAATTTATTCTGGCTCATATATTGCTCGTTAAATACAGTATACTGATACAGCAAGTGCAGGACCCATTCTCAGGAGGGTGTGTATGAGAGAATTGCCCATGTCACTGGATGGTTCATATCCAAATTATATTTCAGTGTTAGAATTATTAAACACACTGATACTGTTCATTCAAGTTGTGTTCAGTTTTTTCAGTTTTCCAGCACAGTCCAGTTCATTGGATCACTGGACCAAAAAAAAAGTGAAAAAACAATTCCATTACCTTAAGAATGGTAGAGATAAAAATGGGAGTAAGGAAAGTACTCTTCTTCCTTTACTCCCTCCCAAGCAGTGTTGCTGAACTGTGGCAATTTTAAGATATCTGAACTGCAACTCCCAGAATTCTCCAACCAGCATCAATTCTAGAAGTCAAGTCCACACTTCTTTAAAAAGTCATAGTTAAGAAACACTGCTCTAGAGTATTAGGATGTAATCCTCATCTGCCGTTTTACCACTTTTGATCCAAAAAACACTCATAGGTCAGGATCTCCGATGGTCACTCTGAAAGATATTTATTTGAATAAAACTGTGCCTTCATCAGGCAAGGAGGGCTAAGATTCCTAATTTTTACTCTAAATCTAAATCAGGCTTCAATTCAAAGATACATTTAACTTTAATAGTAAAATTTTCAGCAGCACCAACTCACATATTTTCATATCTCATAGCGGGACCATGTCACAAATGAGGAAATTCTGCAGAGGAGTCATTCAAGAACTGTCTCAGAGTGACAGAAAAAAAGAATGTGCTTTGCTAGACAGGTGCTCCACATGAGTGAGCAACCTCTAGCAAAGACTGCAATTAATTGGATACCACTAGATGGTCAGAAAAAAAGAAAAAGGTCATAGAAAATCTGGCACCAAACATTTCAGTAAGATCTGAAAAAACATCAACCTAAATAAGATGGATATGCTTCTAGCTTGGCACAGGATGTGAGAGACCAAGCCATAACATATAAAAGGCAGGATTTGTTTAAGTTGATAGCCAGTACATCTATCTTGCCTTGATGTTTTCTTTCTGGTGCACTCAATATGGGAGCATACAGCACACAATCAAACATAGATTTATATATTTGGCATTATCTGCTTTTTATTTTTAAAACATTTTAATATTTGAAGTATATTCTCATCTCCCCACGGATTTCAATTATTGGATGACTTAGAAAATAAATGAATAAATAGATCAATGAATCAATTTCCTTTGAAGCTGCTTCTCCTAAAAATAAAAAATAGAACAATAAAATCTTTTAGGAATGCACTTCCTTAATCAGCAAACCAAAGTCAGAATCAAATTAATACTAAATTAGAAAGCACCAAAATATTACCATGATATCAACATCATGGTACAGCTTGTGACTTAAAGGTTTTACCCTTTTTATGACACGAGAGAGTCACAAGTGAATCATTGGACCCAATTTCATGTGTTGGGTCTGCAGTGTATGCAAGTTACTATATTTTATCTGGATTGGCTAATTTTTCTTGCAGAAGTCTCAAGAAGGCAGAAGTTTCCTCAGAAAAGCAGTGTATTTTAAGCATCGTAGGGTGAGCCAACGTGCTTCATTTTACAGAGAGACTCTCCCACTTCTGCCAGGTTAATTGCCTAAACTCTTGTATATCAGTATACTGGTATGTTTGAAGTACAGAATAGCCACTGCTAAGTAGTCCTTAATATTAAACATGCATCTGATTGGTGGTTTATTCCAGTAAGAAAGAGGAGTTCAAGATATTGCTGTCTATCAAGGTAGCACACAGGCAGCACAGCTTTACCTTTGCTGAGAGGAAATGGCATTCTGGGAGACTGGCCCCAGCTAGGACTTTAGAAAAGGGACATCTGAAGATTAAAAAAAATAAGTGAAAAAACTTAAAAGTATTCATGACTAGCACTTAATCATGATAGTAAAAATTTAAAATCCTGCCCAAGTTGAGTGTTTTATTTGAAATTGCACTGATTGTAATCTCAGGCAAAACCTCATATGACTGACAAAAAACAGCAAAAAGGTTCATGTGGAGAAGTGAAAAAAAATGAGAGAGTACAGTTTGAAATTTTGTGAGATTGAAAAGTAAAAGGTGGTGCTTAATGGACCTGTAAAAAAGATTTAAAAAATTGATACAAGTGCATTAATTCAGAAGATTTTGAAGTTTAAAATACAAGTGAAACCAGTTGCTAATGGCTTGAAAAAAGTTGTGGAGCTTTGTCTTGTATAAGTCAGCTACACAAAATTATTATATGCTCAAAAGATTGGATACTACCCACAGTGGAGAAATGGTGTTGAAGATGATGGAACTTGCATATATGGCTAAATTAACTGATTTCATTAGAGAAAAGACAATATATACGTTTATGGCTGACTGGGAATCCCTTGCAGATATTTTGTATTAAATGGGGGGAAATGCACTTATGATGTGTGGTGATAATGATTAGAAAAAGTGTGGGTTTTTTATAAGCATAAGAGAAGGATATCACTGTAATCATACTTGTATTTGCTACAAAGGAAAGAGATGCTTCTTTCTTTTGGCACTTTTTCTCTTTCTGTCTTTGTTCTTTTTATTTTGCATTAATTTCTATATGTTCTTTAATAAAGAAAGAGGGAGAGGGAGGGAGGGAGATAGTTTGCAGTCAGCAGTTGGGGAAGAAATGGAAAGGAAAAGGAGAACATATTGTGAAAAATATTTCTATAATGTTTTCATTTTTTTTATGCTCGATATTTCCATAATGTTTTTATGTATGTTTTCTTCATGCTCAGTAGTACAGTGGGGTTTTTTGTGTGCTAGTCAGTTGTTATTAGTCAGTGTAGGCTTTGCTTTTCCTTTGCATTTTATTATTCTAACAATAAAAGTATCTCTTTCTTTATAAAAAAATAGAAAAATCTGGAATGGCACAATTGTCTGTGGTTGAAATTTATCCACATAATGCATACTACCTCAGAATGCCCACTTATGTTTTCATATTTATGAACATCTGCTGGCCAGGTTCATAAAGACATGATAAAATCTGCAGTGAGGATAATAAAATAAAGTTGCCTTCCTTCTCTCCCAAATATTACAAATAATCAGTCTATATTTGATCTTATCACAATTAGGCAAGTTTAGGTAACACTCAAAAGACAATGCCTGGGCTTCCATATCATCCCACCCCTGCAAATATCCAGTTACTGAGGATAGCCTGAGTGTTGTGTTTGCAGCTTACAACCCTAGCATTCAGGAAGAGACTGATGGAACAGTCTCCACATTTCCCAATCCAATTCTCAGACTCTTTTAAGTGTTAATATTTTGAACACTAGTTTCAAACTATTCTAGTTGTTTTAAACTATGTCTAGATGTGATGCTGGCTCTTGAGATTAAAGCATCCCCAACAGAGGGCAGCCTAATCTCTGCTGAATACCTACACAGAAGTTATCATCTCTCTGGGTTCCACTCTCAAAAGTTTTTTTTTTCCTCTCGTTTAGTTGGGATTTTTTCTATTTAAACCCTTTACTCCATGTTGTGCATTCCAAAGACAAGAAAGGAAGTCTTGACCTCTCGTGTAACAACTTTTCAGATATTTGAGAAGTGCTACCATTTGCTCCCTCAATCTTCTCAAATTCCATGTGTCAATTCCTTTCCTCCCAATGCCTGGGCTTCCAGAACTGTTCCTCAGAGCTATCCCCCATTTTCTGAGCACCATATGGATATAAACATTTTTCTCCCTACTGCCAATCCCTTTCCTACATGAGACTGATGAATTTCAAGGGTTTTGTTTTGCTCTCCTCCTACCAAGGTCACCATTGGCAGAAGTCCTATTACTCAGAATAAAAAAGTTGGAAGGGATCTTGAAGGTCTTCTAGTCCAACCCCCTGCTCCAACAGGAGATCCTGTACCATTCCAGAGAAGTGGCTATCCAGTCTCTTCTTAAAAGCCCCCAGTGAAAGAGCATTGTTCTTAATGTGGGATGGAGTTAGGACTGAGGAGAATGTGGACTTTAAAGGATAGATATAGACTGGCAGGTTTATTTTAGACATATGTCAAAACTTCTGTGGGAGTTTTGCCCAATTAAGCAAGGGGGGAGGGGGCTGCCTGCACTAACCTAAATAGGAGTGAGGCTGACCTATATGTTAGGAGTCACCAGACTGCCGCACCAACAGAATAGCTGGGAAAGTGGGATAAAAAGGAAAATGCTATTTTAAGACCAGAACAGCTGGACGTGTCTTAAATTTGCCTCAGGTATGTGCTGAGCATCAGAGGAAGGCAACACCATGAGGGCAAAGGAAATGAAAAAAAGCTTTTGAGTATTTGTTTCAGGGTGACATGAAGAAATAGTCCTCTGGACAACATTCTGTGTTTCTGTTTTTTTGAATCTTGTAAAAATGTGGACCCTTGAACTGGATACAGAGAAGCAGAATAAATGGAATAATTATTTCCAATCGTAGGGGAGTGTAGCACTGCTCTTAGCACCCTAGATGACAATTTCTATCAACTGTAATCTGCATGGCCAATAAGAAGGATTATTGCAGTTGTAGCCCAAAACTGCTGAAGTACTAGGTTGTCTAACTCTGTAATATCTTAGTCACATTGTTTACCATAGCATGTATGGGTCAGTGGAGAGAGGAGCAGACAGAAATTTGTGAAGAAATAAGTCTTCTCAAACTTGAATAAAGGTAGTCCTTGACTTATGACCAATATTGAGCCCAAAATTTATGTTGTTAAGTGAGTCATTTGCGAAGTGAGTTTTGCCCTGTTTTACGACTTTTCTTGCCAGAGTTGTTAAGTGAATCACTGCAGTCGATACCAGTAACCTGGTTGTTAAGTGAATCTGGTGTCAGGATTCCGGCAGTTCCTCCAATTAAATCATGAGCCTCGAGCCACACTTCCAAAACTAAAAAAGATTTATTTGAAGGTAACATTCTATGCCTGATATTTACCTGGGTGTAGCCAACTCTGAGATACATAATTCACTGTCAGCCTTGATCCTGCTTTCCCCTCCACCCTCTGGGTGAATCATCCAATGAAAAACATCCATAGCTAAGAGTCATCAAACATGCTCTCCAATTAGATTTTTGCACCAGAAGCTTCAGTCATCTAATCAGTCTTTGAAGAAAATATGAATGGAATGTACTTTCAATTCCACATTGCTGCTTGCTCTTTGAAACTCCCCTCCTTCTTTCTGTTGTCAACTATAAAAGGTGTGTACAAAATGTTTTATGAGTTGACATATGACTTCCCTGTTGATCTTGCTTGTCAGAAGATCGCAAAAGGGGGCCACATGACCCCGGGATACAGCAAACGTCATAAGTATGAATCAGTTGCTAAGCATCTGAATTCTGATCACATGACCATGGGGATGCTGCAAAAGTTGTAACTCTGCAAAACAGTCACAAGTCACATTTTTTTCAGTGTCATTGTAACTTTGACTAAAGTCACAAAATGAACTGTTGTAAGTCAAGGACTACTTGTACTCAGTGAGCAAAAGCTCAGGACAACCCTGAGTGTGAGACTTCTTCTCAATAGAGGACTGCAGAGTTCATCACACAGTAGTTAAAAGTGTAGGTGGATTGAAAACAATTCTTCCAAAGATGGTTAGACCGATAAGGAAAGCCAGCACAGATGCTTTGGCTAACACTTTATTTCCCAAGCAGTGTATCCTTTATAGCGTTGTCTCCTCCTCCAATGCTAGGCTTCCAGCAAAAATAATCTTCATTTTGGCATGAAAATAGTGTTTTCATTCAAGTCATGGGCTATTTTGTTTGAAAGCTTTACTTGTGAACTGGTCTTGCATGTTCTTACATGCAGTCTTGCAGAAGCCATGCAGGGAAGATCTGGACTAGAATCCCCGAGTCCTCACATTCTAGCCATTATTTGACCTTTCCAATCCAATATGATTTCCCAGGGTTTTCTACTGCGGGGTACCCAAACTTGGCAACTTTAAGACTTGTGGACTTCAACTCCCAGAATTCTCCAGCCAGCATAACTGGCTGGAGACTTCTGGGAGTTGAAGTTCACAAGTCTTAAAGTTGCCACATTTGGAGATCTGTTCTACAGGGTTGAGAGAGGAGGGAGGAGAGACAAGGAATTATGAATCTGGCATAGTCGGACTGACCATCAGGAGACCTGTTTTGCTGAGAAATCCAGGTGTGAAACCATGTAAGTAACAAGAAATGGCATCTGGGTTTTGTCTCTTAGCATACCGATGATACCTCACTCCATGGTGACAGATGAGCTCGCCCACTGGCCTCATGTAGATGTTAAAGAGGAGAGGGGAGAGCACTGTACCCTGAGGCACCCCACATAATAGAGGCTGAAGACGGGACTCTCCTATCAATCATCACCAACTGGAATCTGTTCTGAAGAGACTAGCCAGCAAAAGATTGTATCGCCCATCCCCAGTCCTCTAAATTGGTCTAGATGGGTACCATGGTTGATAGTGTGAAAAGCCACCAAGAGGTCAAGTAAGGCAAGGATGGATGCACAGTCCTACCTCATTCATGGGAATCCAAAAGCATAACGAATGCCATTTCCACCTCACATCTGGAAAAGGAACCAAATAATCTATTCCTCCAGGTCCCTCTGAAGCTATTGTGTTACCACCTTCTCTTCCAACTTCCACTAGAAAAGGAGGTGAGATTGTTCAGTATGGAAGGATACAGTGAAGTTTTCTTGAGGAAGGGACAAACCAAGGCCTCCTTAGGAGATAAAGGAACAACCCCCACCCCACCCAAAGAAGAATTGCTAGAATCCACTCACATTAATATACACACACGCACACAGAGCCACGTTAACAAGCCAGGAGGAATCCAAAGAGGAGGTGGCTGAGCCCACAGTTCTGAGGACTTTGTCCACTTTTTCAGGTTCAATAGGTTCAAATAGTTCCCAAATAACTGGACAAGTCACACCTGGCTCAACCCACACATCTCCTCTGGGCCTTTGACAAGCGCAGTGTCCATTCTGGAATGAATCCGAGTGAATCTATCCAACAGAAGGTATACAAGTTCCTCTGTACATCTCCGGAAGAGGTTCTCCACACCCCCTTGAACCAAGAGGGCCCGTATCAATCAATACAGGACTACAGAGCAGCAATTTGAGGATGTAATGAAGTTGGAGAAGTAGACCTTAATAGTGGCTCTATGTTTGGTTGGATTTGCCCTTTGTTGAATGCCAGCAAGGCTCTAGATGCCTCTTCTTCTTTTTTATCTCACCCAATGCTTCCATTCCCCACAGGGAGTGTCAGACTTCCCCAGAGGAGAGAGATTGCATAAGCACAATTCTGTCCAAGTCCTCAGCTACCTCCTTATCCCAAGTGGCAAGCAAGGTTTCCAAGGTCTGTGCAACAGACCAACATGGACAACTCCCAGTGCCTCTGAGACCTTCCCAAGTCCAGTAGTCGCCAGGGGCAAACCACTCTACTGGGTCCAGCCTCCCTGAAGTGGATAGTGGCTCGAAAGAATCCCATAGAAATCAGGCATGATCCAACCATGACAAGGGTTGGAAAGATCCCCCAATTTTCAATCACATTGCCACCGCTCTTGACAGGAACATCAAAACTGGCGAGTGACCAGTGTCCTGAGATGGGCTCTGGATGGTGTGGATTCTCAGCTGTCATGGAAGCCATGAACTCCCAAAGCCACTTCAGAGCCTAGTCCAGAGGTGGTAATTCAGCAGGTTCTGACCAGTTCTGGAGAACCGGTAGCGGAAAGTTCGAGTGGTTTGGAGAACCCAACAAATGCCACCTCCGACCGGAGATTTTACAGCATCCTTCCCCTGCCACGTCCACCGAGCCAGGCCCACAGAACCGGTAGTAAAACAATTTGAATCCCACTACAGGCAGAGTAAAATCCTCCAGAACCAAAGCGTTCTGGAGTGGTCCAATACAGCCGGCCCAGAAACGGGGTTCAGGAGTCCGGATAGGGAAGCTGCTACTTATGCAGCAGGAAGTAACAATCCCAACAGAGGTGGGTAATTCAGCAGGTCCTGACCAGTTCTGCAGAACCGGGTCGTGGAAATGTTGAGTCATTCGGAGAACCGGCCAATCCCACCTCTGACCGGGCCCGTCCCCATCTATTCCCTGCCTCCCGAGTCCCAGCTGATCGGCTGGGTCCTCATTTGTTGCCCCGTGGGGGAAAGGCAACCCCTGTCGAGAAGGCTGAGAGATTTCCCCCCTGCGAGAAGGCCGAACTCTTTTCGTCCGCGGCTGACAAACAGCCCGGAAAGAAGCCACCGCTGGCTGAGCGGGGCTGGCAAAAGAGCGCCGGCGTGCCAGAGGCTTCCATTGACGACAAAAATCCCTGGTCCTCCCCTTGACTTTGCCTTAGCCAACCAGGCCGCCACTTTGGGTCGAGCCTCCTTCAAGCCTTCCCCTGTTTTCACTGTGATAACCTCCCCGGCGGTCATGTGATGGGGATATAGTACTACGCGAGGAGAGCGAAAAGGACACATCACCCTCCGGAATTGCTGGTCGCACGTCGGAACTCCCTTCGCCTGTTGGCGATTGCCAGGGGACGACGTTCGCCATCCTGTCAATCTTCTTGAGGGAAACGTTGGGGTTGTGTTTTTTTTTTGTTTTTTTTTTTTAAATAGNGGGAAACGTTGGGGTTGTGTTTTTTTTTTGTTTTTTTTTTTTAAATAGCTGCATCTTTTCCCCTCATTTTTCCCCTCCTTTAAATGCCAGGAGGAGTGGCTGCCGGTCGGGATCTTTTTTGCTCCCTTGCTTTGGGGTTAATTTAAAGTTTGGCGGGGTGTTTCTTTCCCTCCCCAGCGAACAGACTCACCCGCGTTCCGCGGGGGTTGAGGAAACAGAGAAAGTTCAGGTAAGGAAGGAAAAGGACACCATCCCGCCTCTTCACGCAATGGGAGGGCGCGACTGGAGAGAGAGGATGGGGCCGGTGGGGTGGCGGGGAAGAAGAAGAAGAAGGAAGAAAAAGGAAGAAGAAGGAAGAAAAAGGAAGAAGAAGAAGGAAGAAGAAGAAGAAGAAGAAGAGAAGGAATCCGCCTCGCGTGCGTGTGTCCTTGGGTGTGTGAGAGAGAACACAGTGTGTGTGCAAGCCGCGTTGCGCGGGAAGGGAACGCGCTGCTCGCAGATCTCCCGGGTCGCTGGAGAGGAAGCGGGGCCGGTCGGGTAGTAGCCAGCCTCTGGGATGGGGTGGACTCTGGTTTTCGGGATGCTAAACAAGTGGACGGAAGAAGGACGGGCGAAAAATCCGCCTTTGCTCCAGGACCTGGAGGCCAAGGCGGCGTTCTCTGGGCGCGAAGTTGTTTGTCAGAAAGGAGGGGGGACGGGGAGGAAGGAGGGAGGGTGGGTGGGAGAGATGACGGAGGAGACCCCCTTCTGCCCCGCTTTGAAGGATCGCGATCCGCCGTCGAAAGGCGCCGGGGTCTCTCCGATCGATCGGACCGCCNAAAAAAAAAAAAAAAAAAAAGGGGGGGGGGGGAAAGGCGATTTCCCACCATATGTTCTTCAGGCAGAGCTTTGCTAGAGAAAACTCGTTTTCGTCAGGCGGCCGTAAACTCTGGGAGTCGCTGTGCCGGTGCGGTGACTGTCGCCTCCCCTTCGGCAGCAAATGAAACAGGCAGGTACTTTTCCATTTCTTCTGTTAACCCAGGACGTGAGAAGGCCGCTTTTCAATGCCAGCTGACAAGGTCCCAGATCTGCCACTTGTACCGTTGTGTGCAAATGCTCCCACTGGCCTTTGGGTTCCCTTTTTGGATTTAAAAGCCGCTCAGAAGAGTTGGGCTGCTGTCTTTTTTTTTTTTTTTT
>BHFT01052074.1:14495-25249 GCA_004320025.1 Laticauda laticaudata
CCCCCCCCCCCACTTTCAATATCCCCAGGCTGCAGGCAGCGTGCATGAGCCCAGCAAGAGAGAAATTAATTGGAGCTTTTGATAAATATGGAAGCCATATGACCGCGTTTGACTACATCTCCCATCGTTCCTGCCAACAGAGGGCTGCTGGGGGGTTGAAAATGATGGGAAATGAAGATATCTGTTGGATGGCTTTTGAGGAAGGCTGGCCTGTGCCAGCCATTAAACCCCAGAAATTGCTGGATTAAGTCTTAAGAAGCAGCTAACTCGTTGGTGACATTGCAGCGTTTAAATGGATGGATTTGTAGCAATGATAGAATTATATGGAAGGTCTCTTGGAATAAGACCTGCTGTGGGATTTGAAATTTCCCAATCTGCCATCAGCATTGTTCACTTGCCCCAGAAAAATCCTTCTTTTTGGGGAGCTAATAAGAGAATTCTAATTGTTAGAGTTATCTCTTTACCATAGGGTATACCCCAAATCCTGTTGGAGGACTGGGTATATCCGACAACCCAAAGTTATTCCCCAAATAATCTTTTTTTTGGCAAATTTTTGGGAGAAAGTATAGGATTGTTTCCTATTTGGAAGCTGTTTATTTCATGTGTGTATGTGAAAGAGAAAGCTGTATATATACCATACAGTACCATGTGAAAACCACCCATTTATTTTTCCTCATGTCAGTGAGACAGCTTTCAAGAATGTAGGGGAAAACCCAACTCCTATTATTTTTCACAAATGTTGCCAAGGCAAAGATTCATTTCTGCCCCTCTCTCCGTTGATCTTCTCCAGTCTTGTCCTGCTACATACAGTTTGTATCTTTACCCTGGCCAGTATGGCCATTGGCCAAAACTTGGGCTGAGATATAATCTGCATATTCAGAGGGCAGCAGTTTGGAGAAGGTCTCCTTGCACCTGGCCAGAGAGCACTCAAGGTGTTCTTCTGAACTGTAGGGAGATTTCCCTTCGTTCCTTGCAACATATTTTGCTGTGGAAACTTTGTGGCTTACATCATTTTTACCTTTGGAGATGAGGTGATGTTTCCAATTTCGTATTTTTTTCCAGCAGGACTTTGTGTGTGTGTGTGTGTGTGTGTGTGTGTGTGTGTGTATTGGACTCCTTTTGGAAGGTAATGGTGAGGAAGTAACCTAGAGCAGGAACAGGAGGAGGCAGCTGCGTGTTCTACTCTGGCTTTTGTGATAATGCTGAAAAAGAGAGAGTGGAGGGAGGGAGAGAGGGAGGGAGAGGGAGGGAGAGAGAGAGAGAGAGAGAAATGGCTGGCTGCTGGGTTACTGTCGGTCATTCCAAACTTCAGAGTCCAAAGGAAGGGAGTGCGGAAGAGAGAATAGCACCAGGGAAACTGAGTTTCTTTAATTCCATGCGATGTAAAGCTGAGGGAGGGTTTTAAAAACATTTGCCTAAACTGCAGCATAATTTCCTACAGCTGTCACTTCCATCTCTTCTCCCTTCTTCCCCCCCCCCAACCACTTCAATGAATCTCTGAGCTCTCCTCCTTCCTCCCTGAGCTGGATAGAGGAGCATATAGATAGACAGATTTGGGATTGCATGCATGTGTGACCAGCATGAATGACCAAAGCTCAGGTAGTTTGGCCAGAGCTGCAGATTAAAGCTAATAAAAATGTTGGTACTGTAAAGCAAAATCTTCAGCAAAGAATAAAGGGATGGATATATTTTCAAGCCAATTAACTTCAGGCAAGGAAAAGGATCTCCGTCCCTTCTCAGCTGTGTTTCCTTTTTAGCAGAGGCATAGATAAAGCTAGGAAATCCTGAAAACTACAAAACAAGCTTGACAACTGCTCTTCACTTGAATCCTTGTGTCCTAATAGCTCCTTTGCTTTAAGAATCAGCACTCCTACCTTGCTGCCTACCCAGCCACATGTGACAGGTGATGTACTGTAAATTACAAAGTGCAAAATAATGCAATAAGATTAGGAAATGACCTCGGGTGGGCAGTAAAGGGACTGAGATAGTGCTTGGAGAGAGAGAAAAAAAGGTGGGAACCGACCCTTTAACATTTAAACTTTCCAAGAGGCCTGTAGAACATCCTTGCAATGTTTTCAGTGGCCATGAGATCTATAAAAGAATTCTTCTCCTTGGAAAAATTAAGCTGATGGTATCCTGTCCAGTTGTTGCCATGTTAAATAGCAGTGATGGCTAACCTTTTTGTTGTCGCATGCTGAAAGGGTGCGCATGCATGGGCGCACACTTATGTGCCTATACCCATAATGCACTGCACACATGACCCCCCTCCCCCAGCACCTGCAAGCATGACCCCCTCGTTCGCATACCGCACACCTATGCACATGTATGCAGATGTATGTAGAGTCCCCCCGCACATGCGTGGCAGATACCCAACAATCAGCTGGCTGGTGGGAGGCACGTCCACATGCACAGTGCACCTGATCTGGAGTGACAGCTCATGTGCTGGCAGAAATGGCTCTACATGCCACTTACAGCATGCATGCCATAGGTTCACCATCATGGTTATATAGAGACTCACCATTATGTAGACATCGTAGAAGAGCCACGTTAGTCTGTGGTAGTGAAAAATGGAGTCTAGGTAGACTTTTTTAAAAATTACAATAATACATTTTATTCAAAGGCATTTCATGAGTTCACTTCATCGGATGCACAGAGGAATTCATAAATATAAGGAAATTATCATCTGATGCTACTAAATATTTGTCTTTGTGAAACAGCAGTCCCCAATTTTTTTGGCACCAGAGGCAGGTTTTGTGGAAGGCAGCTTTCCCATAGACTGTGGAAGAGGGAGAAGACATATACAACCTTAGATCCCTTGTGTGCACAGTTTTGCTCGCCTGCTGCTCACCTCCAGCTGTGCGGCCCGGTTCCTAACAGGCCACGGATGGGTATCGGTCCACGGCCTGGGAGTTGGGGACCTCTGCTGTAAAACATACAACCAGCCAAAATTAACAGTTCTGGAAAACCTGAGTCTCTCCTAAGCTGGAAAGGCTTTCTTGCAGCTATATATTTAAACTTTCCTAAGCAGAGAGACAGCAAAGGCTTTTATTAGGAGATACTACATAGTATACATTTGATTTGTTCGTTCATTCATTCATTCATTCATTCATTCATTCATTCATTCATTCATTCATTCATTCTTGACTCAGAGTGAACAGCAAGGCATACAGTAGCCATGATTCAGATTCAAATGTATCTTTTTAAAATCTTCATTTGATACCCACCAATTTTGTTTTGAGAGTGTTGGCTCACACAGACTGTGAGTTGAAATCTCTGGTTAACCACATAGTTCAGTGAACAAATTTGACCCTGTCCCAGTTTCTACATCACTCTGTCATACAGGGTTATTGATCACACCAGAGCACTCAAGATTTGTTGCCCTGCCTTGGGATACATCAGTATCTAACACTGGATTATTGTATGCCTTGCTCAAAACACATATAGTGTGTGCTCCAGTTTTCATCTCTGTGGATTAGAACGGAGTTCCTCTTCTTTGTTGTATTCTAGATTGTTATCTGGAGGTTTTTGTTTCTGGCAGAGCTAGAATTCAAGAGCACAGTGTTTCTCGTTGTAAAAGGAAAAGAAATGACAGAGAGTGAGCAAATTTGTACAAGTAGTCCTTGACTTATGACCACAATTGAACCCCATATTTATATTGTTTAGTGAGACATTTGTTAAGTGAATTTTGGCCCATTTTACAACCTTTTTTGCCACAATTATTAAATGAATCACTGCAGTTGTAAAGTTAATAACAAGGTTGTTAAGTGAATGGGCTTCTCCATTGATTTTGCTTGTCAGAAGGTTGCAAAAGGTGACCATATGACCTCAGGACCAGTGGTGGGATTCCATTTTTTTTACTACCGGTTCTGGGAGTGTGATTTGGTGGGTGTGACTTGGTGGGCATGGCTTGGGGGAGTGGCAGGGGAAGGATACTGCATTCCCTCCCCACCCCACTAACCTGCTTTCCAGCTCCATTGTCCTGTGCAGGGCAACAAAAGAAGACCCAGCGAATCAGCTGGGACTTGAGAGGCAGAGAATAGATGGGGGCTCAGAGGTGGTATTTGCCAGTTCTCTGAACTACTCAAAATTTTCACTACTGGTTCTCCAGAACTGGTTAGAACCTGCTGAATACCACCTCTGCTCAGGACTCTGCAACCGTCATAAATATGAATCAATTGACAAGCATCTGAATCTTGACCGGATAACCATGGGGATGCTGCAATGGTTGTAAGCGTGAAAAATGGTCATAAGTTAGTTTTTTCAGTACTGTTGTAACTTTGAATGGTCATTAAATGAACTGTTGTTAGTCAAGGACTACCTGTATATTCAAAGAAGTCCGAGAAGTGCATTGTGTTCATACACTCAGCCTCTGGTGTGTGCACATCGATAGATACACCTAGGGAGGGACTTCAGATAGAATCTAAAGCCCCAAGGATTAATTGTGGAAGACAATTACTCCCAATGCCATACTTTGCTCAGTGTCTCTATATGATAATGTAATAAGAAGTAATGAATATGCAATTGTGTATGTGTGTTGCATTCCTTCTTGCTCCTTTTGACTGCTTTTAAGCATCAAACATAGCATTGTCTATCCCAAGAATGCAGAAATCATTGATAGGTCCCTCCATTGGCTCTTCCCTCTGTCACCTGGTGCTATGAAAACAAATAAATTCAGACTGGACACTCCTGGCATATTGAAAAGGAATTCTGATAGGTCCAGAATTGCCTCTACAAAGCAATTCCCTATAAGTATACCTCTGTACATGAATAGGACCTGTCCTCGGGGCAGCCTAATGCACAGGTGGTTGGGTGCCTGAATGGCATGTGTGTATCAGTGGCAGAAGGAACACTAGTCAGTGCTACTCTCTTGAACGTAGTATTGTTTGTGGGAAAAGCCCAGAATCTCAAGTCAGCTTCATTGGCTGTTTTATTTAGCAGCCAACTCACCAAGGGACAACTTGCTGTAGGAAAAAGTTACATAATAGTAAAAAAATGGTGGAATCATTTCATTAAAGAAGGGATGCAAAATGAGGATAAAATGAAATGTGAATGATAAAAATTAAAATATTTTAAAAAATAATTAAATATAGTTGTTGAATTATCCCACGGGGAGCTGTCCCTTGGCAAGTTGGCCACAGCGAGTTGCCCTGTGACTAGTTGGCCACGGAGAGTTGGCCATGGTGAATTGGCAGTGCTGAGCTGACTGTGGCAAGTTGTCCCATTCTGGCTAGAAAGCAGGAGACTGGGAGTTCTAGTCCCAGCTAAGGCATGAAAGATAGGTGGGTAACTTAAAGCCAGTCACTCTTTCTCAACCCAATTCACCTCATAAGGTTGTTGTTGTGGGGAAAATAGGAAGAGGAAGAGTATTCATATGTTAAATTCCTTGCATTATTTATTAAGATAATGAAAGTGGGATTATAAATACATAAAATAAGCCTTTTTGAATGGAGAGGAAAAAAATGAACCAGGGTGGGGAAGGTTATCCTGCAGTTAAGCAGAGTCTGGAACTCAAATTTCTCTAATCCAAACAAGTTCAACACTGACTGCTGGAGCATACTAGCTGCTGGATTAATGTTTTCCCTATATAAAAACAGTGGCAATGGTATGTTATGTTCTGAGTTTCTTGGAATTTCTGAGCCACAGCATTCCGATGAATTTGGGCAAAGACCAACATAGAAAGTACATATGCTTACGTTCCACTCCGGGTTATACCAAATGAAAACAAGTATCTACACATTATATCAGGGCAATTGGCCCTGTCAGGAAAGCAGATATTTATGGGATTGTTTTGCATCAAAGAGAAAAAAAGATGCTGGCAGCTCTAGAATGCAGTTGTCAGCATATCCACAGCTGCTTAAAAAACACCAAATAAGCTAATGATGCTTGCAGTGACATGGCATTCCCTTGTAATGCTCTCAGCTCCTCCTAGAATGACAAGCAGATCAGTTTTTGCATAGCTTTCTACATTCTTCTCGGAGTGTCGAGTCCAAAATGCAGCAATACAATTCCTGTCCTTATAATATTTAGTTGCTGACCTAAACTGACAACTGTTCTTTGGAACAGAGTTATGTTTGTTTTCCTAAGCCTTGTCTTAAGGTTGGTGTGAAAGCAACATAGAAAAACAGCCCAGCAGAAACCTTGAGACTATTATGAGTAGGGAAATGAGTTTTTCCTTAGATGTGGCCCCTTTTCAGGGGCAGCAGATAGGAATCTATTCTGTATTAAACCAGAACTAGTTTCAATTGGTGAGAGAGCAGATTTCAATCAATGAAAATACAGGTTCTCTTCTATGCCTAGAATTGTCATATTATCTCTTATTAGGTTTGGAGAATTTCAAATTAAAGAAAAAATTGGCTCACTTTAGTTAGAAAGGGATTACATATAAACATAGTCATTGTTCCTTTTTCTAGTAAATATCATACAAAGTGCAATGAAGGATTAAGAAATAAGATAAATACTAAAACCACAGATAAGAAACAGAAAAACAAACAGCTAAATCTATTTTACATTAACACTCTTATGTACTGTCTCTTACATTTCTATCCATGGAAACCACTCTGCTTTCTGTATCTATGCAGCATTTTGTATATTGCCTTTTGTCTTTGATCTCCTCACTTCACTGTTTCTGAGGATATTATCAACTCCATACAACCCCAATTTTCTCGGTCTCTCTCTTTCTCTCCATTCACTTTTTCTTCATATTTTTGAATTGATCATTGTTCATTTTCCTTATATGACATACAACCTCAACATACTTCTTTACTATTGGCCACTGATTCCTGCTGTTCACTTACCCCTTCATTCTTGATCCTGTGTCTTCTTGCTTTACTGTATACGTACTTCTTTGATATCCCATTTTCATAATCTTCAGATTACTTTTAAATTTCTCCTGACATTCTGAATTCTCACTTCCCTCTTACAAACTAAGCAGGAGTATCCTCCTATACACAACCACCTCCATTTTTTAAACAAGCATTTGTGCTTTGCAACAGATCACACATTATTCACAGTTTTTCCTTCAGCATTTACATGCCTTAAAATTTGTCAACTTTTTATTTTTTGTAGTAAACATACTACCAAGATATACAAAGTCATCTATTTATATTTTAACAGTTTAAATACAACTTAACATTTCCATTCCCGCAGCATAATTGAACCTGCACTGAATGACTGCTTTGATGGGAAGGGGCTTAAACTCCTGCATCCTTTTACTAAACTCTGCATCATAGGGTAGTATGTTTACCCTATGTTCATGTTTCTAGAGCAAGATATCCTGGGGGTGCCCTCTAGTATGGTAAATGAAAAGGAAGAATAGCTGAGCTTTAATTAGAAAGCATACTTTTCATTTAGAGACTCAGCTAGTATTCCATCTGCCCTCTCATGTATCTTGCTAATATCACATTCTTCGCTGAACTTTGCTATCATTCTTGATTCTATTTTAAATGGTAATGTCTAACGGAGAGAAGGGAACTGCTTCTCTAGCTAGGATTTCTCCAGATGTGTTGGGCATGCCAATCAAGGTAAGGAGATGAAGCCAAAACATCTGGGGCCCTCCAGCTGAGGAAGCTTAAATTTTTACAAAGAAACTTTCTATCTTCTTTGCTTTCTCTACTCTTCTACTGAGCTGTACATTTTTTATGGGCATAGATACCTCCCTTCTCCAATGTACATCTCTTCATTGGTTGCATGGCAGCTTGGATGTGCCATTGTTTCCTACAGTAGATCCAGTGATCACAATACAAAACAGGCTTAAAGTCACAACCCTTTTAATCTTGCTTTTAGCCTTCTAATTCAATCCTATTTAGAAATGGAGAGAATTATGCTGTAAGAGTCTCTAGCTCTGGATAGAATAGTGTCAGTAAAATATCAAGAAGAAATGTTCCCATTTAAATATTTGGAGCTGAGGAGATTAAAGTTGGGAAAATATTCCCCAGTTTTACATTCCCTAAACATTTGGGGATTTTTGATTTGGCTTGTCCTATTCCAGTTTTGTCACTACAAATTCTGGTATAGCCTAGTCAATGGATAAGCTGAAAAGTACCTGTTATGTTTCACTTCATATGCCCACAAAACTTAAGTAAGGAGCTATCCCAAAGATCCAAGTTAGTTTATTCCCTTGAGTAGAGCTACTCAACACTCCCCAATGGTCAAAGGGAACAACTTTGAAGACTAAAATCCCACCAGCAGCCCATCCTTCCTTGGTAGTGTCAATGCAATTATCATTCTCATCACTAATAAGCAATTTGTTGTCTTTTTGTGACATCAGATCTGCTCAACGAAGAGACTGAATGGCATTTCTAACCTTGGATGTGAGTGTGCTGCCTAATCCTAGGCCCGATTGCAGCATTGGAACTAGGCCAAATGGTGATGCTGTATAATAGTTACTTATTTGTTTGTAAATACTGTGTCCCCTGGAAAAAGGGAATTAATGTTAATATAAAAAGGAAGAAGTCAAATATATTTTACTGTATTATATTTTAGAGTGTATTTTCTGTTTAATTATTTTTATTTTAATTTTGGCTACTCTGTGTAATGTATGACTGGAATGATCAGAAATAATTTATCCAATAAATAATAACTATATAATTTTAAAAACACAGTCGAAAAACATCAGGATATTGCAAACAGTTCCAGTCCAGCAAATTGCAGCTGCAAAAAAGCAGAAATAAAAATTCTGAACTCCCTCTCCCTGCTGCCCAAGTAAAATAGTTCTACCTTTTCTAAAATAAAGCAAAGCAATTTACTGGTCTCTTTGTGGGCAGGCTAGAATAGCATTCTGGTATGATCTGAACTTGAGACTCTCTGGATTCATTTAAATTACTTTAACTAAGAGCAGAGAACAGGTCTCTTCTCAAGTTCTGATTTGTTTGGCTAAATATCATGTTTCTGGAGTAGCCAATGTGCCCAAAGTATTGGAAGAACTTAGTTTCATCTTGAACTGACCAGAAATGGTCAGAAGAACAATGGTGCAGAAAACTGAAACCAAATGGGACTGCCTTCCAGTTCTATCATTTGTAATTGTTGTGGCTTTTCTGCATTTTACACAAGTCAAGTTTTCCAAAGGAAGGAAGATAACCATATGTCCAGTTTGTGGGACTGTTCACACTATACTGGTAGATCTGGCTTTTCTTCCCTGGAGAAAATTCAAGTATGAGTTTATAAACTGATGCAACACTTGCCTACCTAGTCATCGATTTGTCAAAGAATGAATTATTTGATTAAATATAAATTCAATGGTAGATTTTTAAAAAAAGCATTCAAATTGATTATTACTAGATACAGTGTTATGGGAATGCCAATGTACCAGCATCAAACAGCCTGAACAAATATACAAATATTCTCCTAGTTCCAAACATGCAGATAGAACATTTGCCATAGTAGTGATTTCATTAAAGCTTAGGTTAATTAAGTTTAGTGCGTAAATGGATGAAAGCTTCAATCCAATGTACATGTACTGGGAATGGATCCCAAAAGACTTCTGTCTGAGTGAGACACATCTAGGATTATGAGATAATGTTTGTGGAGCCAAGCAGAACATTTTGAAGTATTCGCTGCCAATGTCACTGGCTTGCTTTGGCTCTTAACATTCAAATCAGTGGTGTGAGGAATTAATTTTGTGGTTCAATTTTTTTCTGGGGTAGTCACACCAAATGGGCTCTAACTTTTACTTGAACTTCCTGCTATTCTATATATGTGATCACTTTGTAAATGCTCTCTGTTAAAGAAAAGAGAAGTCTAGTATTTGTGCTTAAAGTGTGCAATGGCAAGCCGATGAGTGCTTTTTCTTCCAAACTATGTCCTCACTCCAGATCATTCAAAAAGCTCTCTCTCAGAGAAATGTACTTGTACTCTGTTTGATATCCTGTGGAATGTTAACAGATGAGTCCTGATGGAGTAAGTGGAAAATATCTCTTGCTAAATTACTCATTTATCTTGCATGAGTTTCCTTCAAATGGGATGAAGCAAAGATTGGGAAGTTAAGTATGCAGAATAAATTGTATCAGTTATGTGAATATGATGTCCCTTTCTTTGGATAACATTGTGACAAAGTGATCATAGCAACAATAGCAGAAGACCATGTTAAAAATAGCGCAAATATTCAGGTTTGCTGTTTCTTTTAGGGTAGAATACAGACTTTTTACTACAATGCACCTTCTCTAACTCTTGCTTCTCTCCTTGCATGCCTTGCAAATGCAAACCTAATAAATTGTGTCTACAACTATCAAAGCTTTCTTAAAACATGTATATTCTTCAGTGTGTTCATGAAATCCTTTGTTCAACCAGTTCAAAGTTGGCTAGGCCGAAAACACAGGCAAGGGTTGGTTGCAGACATTTTCAGCTTATGCTTCCATCTGAACGTAACAAATGTCTGTGAATTCTGCTTCAATGAGTAGAATGGATGTCTGTGAGTGATTCTGCCCCACCCCCAATGTTGGGCTTTGTAGAGATGCTGAAGTTGAATGAATTGATGGATGGCAGCACTCCGCCGATTGGATTGGTTGCAAGGCTTTGAAATCTAAAACCTGAATGAAGGACTAATTCTAAACCAAATTTAGGAATGGAATGTGGTTTTGATCATTCTAAGGTAGTGTTTGCAAATGATAAATATTCAGTAATGCAGGCAGCACCATTTAACAGTGATCTTGTAGTCAGGCCAAATGTTGCAGAGAGGAAAAGAAATGAATGTATTTTGTTTTTTGGTCTATAATTTTTACTTATTTATTGAAGAAGAGAGCTGGCGGGGGGGGGGGGGA
>BHFT01052074.1:25268-54974 GCA_004320025.1 Laticauda laticaudata
GGGGGGGGGGGGGGGGGGGGGAATGATTCCACCTCCAGAAATATGGTAACTGAAGAATCTTGCTTGGTTCAAAACCTTATAAGGACCAGCACTGAAGATATTAATGCTAAAAGATTGATTCATTAATCTAAGGAAGCAAAATTGCCATGGTATACTTTTTATTGAAGACCAGCCAATATTTTCTAGCTCCTGCGATTCCTTGCTTTCACACAATAATTAGCCTATATTTGTATACGTGAAAGAATAAAAATTGCAGCAGATAGAAAACTGCTTCCTAAGAGATAAATCTCTATTTTATAAAGAAATTGAGGGATGGGAGAAAAACTCGGTATTCTTTTTTTCCCCTTTGTGTATTCTTTAACTTTATTTGTAGGATTAATGGCTAAAATATAGAACTCTTTATCTTTTTGCCAACAAACATTTGAAAAGAAAGCTTGTTGTAAATGTACAGTCATCAATGTACAGTTATGAAATGGTTTGGGGAGATAATTGTTTTGTAAGCATGCAGCACAATCTTAAAGAAAGTTTTCAAGCACTCAAGAAATCCTCTTGGGTGATACAACCTAGATCAAAACATGTAGCAACATGTGCTGTACTCTGTAAGCATTCTAAATCCAGCAATAGGGTTTAGGCATGTTGAGAGGAACAATTACTTCTGGTTTCTAACTCAACATTTGTGTTTCCCACATTCAGGTTTTCACTCATTTGGTACATGCTGGTCCGACACGCATAAAGAGATCATCCAGGAATGGTGGATCACTTGCTCCCTGCGGATGAATCTTTCTCATCCATCAAGCCTTCACTTGGATACTTTGGGGACATGACAGCTGTTGGGAGGTCATACCAAATGCTGCCTTCCCCAGTGTCTGAAGATGACAGTGATTCCTCAAGTTTTTGTTCTTGTTCGAGCCCAGATTCACAAGTTCTAGGCTCCAGCTATGGGAGTTCATCAAGTGCTGAGAATCAGGACAGCATCTTGGACTACTTGTTGTCCCAGGCATCTCTGGGGAATGGCCATGTGTCTTGGTGGGATAAAAGAAGACTTCAGCCCATTGTGAAGGAGGAGAATTTTAGAATGCCAGAGTTTACAGTGGAGATGGAAGATTCTGGACCATTCCAGCCAACCCTTGAGGAGATAGAGGAGTTTTTGGAAGAAAACATGGAGATTGATCTCAAAGAAGGACCTAAGAGTGAGACCAAAGACATGAGAGCTTGCAGCCAAATTACTGTAGCTTCCATACAGCAAAAAGACCAGATGGTACCAAGTGTTATTTTAAAAGACAGTAAAAATGAACAATCAAATGGTGCAATGGAAGGCAGCCATACATCCAACGGAACAGTGTCCCTTGATGGAGGGATACCAGTCATGCTCCAGATCCAGCCAGTTCAAGTTAAGCAACCATCAGATGTGAGCCCTAGTTCACAAGGACAAGTGCAAGAAAACATTAAAATTGCACAGCTCTTGGTCAACATCCAAGGGCAAACTTTTGCACTGGTGCCACAACTTGTTCAATCATCCAACTTGAACTCATCTTCCAAATTTGTCCGCATAGCTCCAGTTCCAATAGCTGCAAAACCCATTGGTCCAGGAGGTACAATGCAGGGTCAAACTGGAGTCATCATGGGTCAAAAGTTTCAAAAGAATCCTGCAGCAGAACTCATTAAAATGCACAAATGTACTTTTCCTGGATGTACCAAGATGTACACTAAAAGCAGCCATTTGAAAGCCCATCTAAGAAGGCACACAGGGGAAAAACCCTTTGCATGTACTTGGCCTGGCTGTGGATGGAGGTTAGTACTGTCATTTGGTGGCTGAATCCAATTCATAAATTCTACTGTGCATCTAATGAACATAGTAATGAGAACATGTTCCCTTAAAATTTGGTGACTCTCCAGAAACAACTATATTTATATAATAGGACGTTGGCCATTATAGAAATACTTGGTGATATCCCATTTCTAAAAGATAAATCAGTTTTGACAGAGCAAGTTCTGCTGTTTGAATGCCATTGACCCAATCACAGTTTACTCTTTTTGCAAACTGTTTTAGTAAACCTTAGATACCCTGATATAGCTCAGCAGGAAAAGAGACTCTTTGCATTCAGGAATTCCAAGGTTCATTCTTGTCTACTCCACTTAAGAGGTCTAATAGCAACTGCTGGGAATGATTTGTGCTAGAGAGACCGTGTTTTCAATTCAAAAGACCAGACTAAGTAGGAATATGAAAAACACACCCATTTAGAAATTATATAAGTCAGCTTCCTATATTTCACCCATTACAATTTATAAAATGTTGATTGTGATTCCAAAATCCCTTTTAGCTCAAAGGATCAGAGGATATCTCTATTATGTAAATAGCTTAATTTCTTCAGAAATGAACACAACACAAATGCACTTATACTTTCTCAGATAAAGAGAAACTTTCTAAAAGTGAGGACAATTAACTGGTGGAATAGCTTGTCTTTTGAAGTTGTGGGTGCTTCATCACTGGAGGTTTTAAAGAAGTGACTGGACAGCTACCTGACCAAAATGGCATAGGGACTCCTGCTTGAGCTGGGGGTTGGACTAGAAGACCTTCAAGATATCTTCCAGTTCTACTCTGATTGAAATCTCATCTGTGAAAAAAGACTCTTAAAAATCTAAGATATAAACAACAAATATTTTCTACTATGGATAGCCACAAGTGTGATCTTCCAGTAGTTTCAGATAGATTGTATATTGCTGTATGCATGTTATAGTTTAAAAATGTATGTTTGCACAGAGAGATTGATTCAAATTAATACACATGGGGTTTTTTATGATAAGGAAAGATTAGTTAAAATAACCCCAAAATCTGTAGATAAAGAAAATTTAAACTCCCATGATCCCCAGTTGTTACTGCCAGTAGTTAAAAGATAGTAGGAGTTTTAGGTCACATATTCAGTATTGGTTACTTTATCAAGTAAACCCAAGACTTAATTTCTTTAATTAAAGATTAAATTTCTTTAATTAAAGACTTAATTTCTTTAATTTTGAAATATGAAAAAAAATCAGAGTTAGAGATATGAATTCCTTCCTTGCATGCTATAAAGGTTCTCTCCTCTGATTTTTTTGGGGTGGACGGGCTGAGGTTCATTGGTGTCTATTAATGACAGAGTTTTATATAAACATTTGTAATATTTATTTTCCATTATGTAAAACATACTGTGACTAATACCTTCCTGGCAAACTGCTTAAAGAGAAAGAGAATAAGAATAGAAATGACTTTGCAGCATCGCCAATGGAACTGCATCCTGCCAGGTCTACTTAAGGGGATGACTTTGGCAGCATTAGCTAGGTTTGATTTATTAAGCTTGGGCTATTCTGGAATATCACCCTGTACCTTCCTGGGCAACCATGGCCCCTTGAGAATCCACACAGAGACAGAGGCCTCCTGCATCTTAAGATGGCTGAGGGATCTGATCAAGGTACTGGGCTAGAAGTCGGGAGGCTGTGAGTTCAAGTCCCACTTTAGCCATGAAAGCCAGGTGGGTGACCTTGGGCTAATCAGTCAGACCAACCCACCTCACAGGGTAGTTGTGGTGGGGAAAATAAGAAGAAGGTATGTTTGCTGCCTTGCCCAGCTTGAGGTTGGAGACTAATTTAAGGACTCTCTAAAGGATCATATGATCTTTTTTTTGCTTCCAATTCTTTGTATAGCAGTATGTGCAAAATATTTAATAATGCTTTAATAGGCATCGTAGGGTGTTTCACTGACTCTCAGAATGTGGCAGTTGAGTATTTACTAAATATGGTCCTTTTCCAGATATTTTGGATGTGTGTTAAAATGTTGGATTAGTGCAGAGTTGGGCAAACTGAGGTCTCAAGGCTGAATGTAGCCCTGAGTCCTTTCGGTCTAGCCCTCAATGATTTGTTTACCAAAATCGCCAAAAATTGTGCCATAGTGTCCCACCATTTTGAGATGGGAAAGGTGGAAAACTGTATGTAAGCCCTAAAATAGGCTTAACGGTTTAAACAACAGTTATTCCCTTCGACCCTCATTCTCCCATCATCTCTTGGCTGATTTTTCATTTTTACTCTAAAGTGGTCCTCACTAGCCTCCTCCCATTTTAAGTGCAGCCCCCCCCCCAAAAAAAGTTACTACTCTGCACTCTGAAATTTGCTTGTATATTTGTGTTCGTGGGTACTTGTCTTTGGGCAAATATAAATTGGCTAACCAGAATTTAGAAATAGTGCCTTGAGTCAGCCAGATCAGTGGCCCTTCTTCAAAAACAAAAGGGAAGGGAACATTTAGAATGGCTTGTGGACTAAATATGTCACAAGGTTTGCTGGCCTGAAAAACAAATAGAAGAAAAGCAGTGACAAATGAATCTCAATGCTATGGAACTTAGTAATACCACTGCTTCATATTCCTTTGTGAACTATCAATTCCATGCTTCACTTTACTCTTCTGTACCGCTCCCAAGTGTTAACTGAGCACATCTCTGCCCCTCTTGTTTTCAGCAAATATAACTAAAATGTGTGATTGCTATGTTGAAAACCCACCAAAAAGGTAGTGTCATCCCTCCAAGATAGACAAAATCAGGAAACCAAAGTTATGCATAGGAATATTTATTTTTATTATATGATTACAGTAACAGAATTTTTCAAATCTGAATGGGCTTTCACGACTCCCTTTATTTTTGTGAGAATGACAGAGAGTCTTGTTTGAGATGCTTTCTCACAATTACAATTCTGGCCCAGACTCAGGATTCTTTTATCTGACAATTATTTTGGCTGTAGCTCTTCCTTCTGTTCCTCAAGGCTATTCCTTCTTCCCATTTAGTGGTTCAGCTTGTGAAATTCACAAATCAACCAAGTGATTTGAGAATTGCTTTTAAGTTAAGGAGTAAGTCTCGGGTCCCCAATCCCTGGTCTGTGGCATGCCAGAAATCAGGCCGTGCAAACAAGTAAAGCCCCGTCCATGTATGTGGGAGATGCAGACAGCATGTGAAACCATACCTGCCCACCCATACCTCAGAAAAGCCTCTCTCCATGAAACTGGTCCCTGGTACCCTTAGGGTTGGGGGTCACTGGATTAAGTGATACATAGGGTAATTGGCAACAAGCTAATCTTAGATGTTTCTCCAGTTTTTTTTTTTCTTTCTGGCTGGACAAATGTACTGAAGAAAGTCAAATGCCTTCAGTGCAGTGGTGGGATTCAAAATTTTTTACTACCAGTTCTGTGGGCATGGCTTGGTGAGCATAATGTGGCTTGGTGGGCGTGGCTTGGTGGGCATGGCAGGGGAAGGATACTGCAAAATCCCTATTCCCTTCCCCCCCCCACTAACCTGCTTTTCAGCTCCATTCTCCTGTGCAAGACAACAAAAGAGGACCCAGCTGATCAGCTGGGACTCAGAAGGCAGAGAATAGATGGGGGCAGGGCCAGTCAGAGGTGGGATTTGCCGGTTCTCTGAACTACTCAAAATTTCCTCTACCGGTTCTCCAGAATTGGTCAGAACCTGCTGAATAACACCTCTGCTCCAGTCTAATTCCATCTGAATTTGGGTGTTATTCTGATCCCAATCCATGTTTGCCACTAGAATTTGTTGCTATACAAAGGAAGAGAAGTTGCTGCATTTTTCCTTCAAATATTCGTCTCTTTAGGGACGCATCTCTGCTTTCCCAACATCAACTGAATGTTCTTCTTGAATATCAAAGTCAGATTGTCAAATTGACTGAGCCAGCTGAGCTTGGAATTACACAGCTTTCTTTTATCAGCAGGTTATGTTTACTTCTTTGGAGTTTGAAGAGAGAGTGAGACTTCATAAGACCAGAACAAACATATTTAAAGCCTCTGTTTTTTTCCAGATTGTCTTGAATGCTTCTGGTATTTTTCTCCCTTTCTTTCTTCTTTACGTCAGGTTGAGTAGACATTTTTTCCAAGTAAATGCACATAAGAGTATTCGGAAGCTTGAAAAATGTCGCACAAGAAGAATGTATATAGCAGAGGTCCAAAACTACTACTGGTTTCAGTGTAGAAGCATTTGCATTTCTGGTTGGGGATAGTCAGTGTGGGCTCGAAGGGCAATGATCTGGAGTTCAGAAAGAAAAGGGAAAGTCCAGAGCAGAGCTCTATATAGAGACTGGCTATTTACTCAAAGTGTGTATCTTTAAAAACAAACAGAAGAATGAAAAGTTTGTGTTTTATTTTTCTTGTTTGAAAATCAAATACATACACAACTATAGCCATCTTGGTTTTTTTTTAATTGTTTGGTTTCATTGATAATCCCTTCCTCTTATTAATTATCAGTGCAGGTAGTCCTTGATCTACAGCAGTTCATTTAGTGACCGTTCAAAGTTACAATGGGACAGAAAAAAGTGACTCATAACCGTTTTCCACACTTACAACCATTGCAACATCCCCATAATCCAAATTCAGACGCTTGGCAATGGATTCATATTTATGATGCTTGCAGTGTCCCAAGGTCACCTTTGGCAACCTTCTGACAAGCAAAGTCAATGGGGAAGCCAGATTCACATAATGAATGTATTATTAACTTAGCAACTGCAGTGATTCACTTAGCAACTGTGGCAAGAAAGTTTGTAAAATGGGGCAAAATTCTCTTACCAACTGTCTTGGCTTAGCAACAGAAATGTTGGGCTCAGTTGTGGTCGCAAGTTAAGGACTACCTGTGTCATTGCTCCATTTAGTTGAGTATTATCTATAGTAGTTTTGCACAACCTGGTTTTCTTTCATTGTGGTTGGGTGTGTTATAACCAAACATTAAAACTGATAACATACCAAGTTATATTATCCTAGTCTGCACTGATAGGCCATATTTCTGAGATTACAAATGCCCTATCCTCCATACAGTCTTTGGAAACTTGTGCTGGGGTATTTTAAGAAACTTGTGCTGGGGTGTTCATGATCAGAGCTCCAGCCCTTCAATTTGGATACTGCACCAAGATTAAATTCTTATTCCCTGTCCCAAGGTTTATTAAATGAAATAACTCATTATCTTTTCCAGAATCAGTAGTCCGTGGGTTCCAGCATCAAGTGAGCTCTTAATTAAACTGTAGTATAAGTTCTCGAGAAAAGGGTTGAATGACAGCTTGGTAGATGTTAGCATATCTCAGCCTGGCACTCCTCTAGCTTGGTACCCATTTTTATCAGAGGTACTATGAGGTTTAAAAAAAAAGCAGAGGAGCAAACAGTAGTTGGAAGAGATGAGTTCAGTATTTCCCAACCATAGCAACTTCGGACTTCAACTCCCAGAATTCCCTAGCCAGCATGATTGGCTGCATTAGATGTTTTTGCTTCTAAAATGAATTTGGACTGTCCTACCTCCAATTCAGCTGAACAGAAGAAGGAAGGAAATCTGAAACAGATAGGTGCAAGATTGATGATCCCATTTCTTGATGTGTTTTGGAGCTCAGAGTTCTTCTTCAACATCTCACTGGTACTAGAACAAGAAACACCCTGAAAAGTACAAAAGGCCCTTTGTCTCTGCTTTTCTGAAGAGCCTGGCTTTTCTTATTTAAATCTTGAGCCAGGCAAGGCATCTGGTAGCAGCTTTGTTAGAGAATGGAAGGATTGATGTGTTTGAGTCTTTGTGTGTGTGTGTTTGTTTTCCTTTACTTAGCAGCTCCACTCCTGATCAGAATACTTGCTCACCAGCCCAAAGAAACTGGATGTTTTAAACTCATTTATTAAATTTATACGCTACCCTTTTCACTGTCTCGAGTGGCTCTGGATGGCCCACAGTAGTATAAAAGCGTAGATAAAAAGGCATTAAAATTTAAGTTTGACAGCAAATAAATAAAAGATGTAAATCAAGGACATGGGGGGTATGGGGGAAGGGTGGTGATGATGGAATTTTGTTTCTCACTCAATCAACCACTTCTAGCACAGCGAGCTCCCATCATGGGGCCAAGTCAACCAACAGAGCCACATTTTAAGGCCCTTCCAAAAGGCCAGAGGGGTGGGGTTGGATCTTACCTCTGGTGGCAAGACATTTTCATGGACAGGAGGCCATGACAGAGAAGTCTGTTCTCCTGGAACCTGCTAGGTGAAAATCCATGGCTGAGAGGATCTAGAAAAGGCCTATTCTGCTGATGCCAGTGGGGTCGGCTAATCCCATTGGAGCAAGACAGTGTTCAGGAAACATCAGGAAATCTGATATCAGCCTGTGAGGGGATCTACTTTCTTCCACCTTTTTGGGGTTTTCTGTTGTGTGAGCAGGGCCTCTTTTTGCTTTCACTGTTTTGCCTCTGCTAGCAGCAGCAGCCTTGTTTCTGCAGATTGTAGAGATCTGTCTTGTAATGTGATATAAACTCTCAGGTAGCACATCACCTCCTAACTGTATACGGTATTGCAATCTCTCAACATGAAAATGTCCAACATTCAGGAGCCATTTATCCCAAGTGAAAGGATTAGGGTACTGGGTACAAGAAGAGACAACCCTGGATTGAATAGATAAAATTGCTCTGACAAAATGTAAAACAACTTCCTCCATTCTAGCCCAGCCAGGGTTCTAGGTTGGGAAAGCTTACAAGGTAGTAAAATGTTGCATGTCATGGTTACAATTATTCTGGGCAAAGCAGTTGTTTATGCTGAACTCCTTTGCTGGCCCTGATTAATTTTTAATTGCATTGATAGTTTTTGTAATCATTGCACCATTATGGGGTTCTTAAACAGCAGTTACATGAAAAAAATCTCCTTTCCAGAGAAACAATTTCCCCATATAATTTCTTAAAGGACCCAGCTGAACTATATGTTATTGCCACACACGCACACAAAAACCCACTAGCCAAATATAAAATGCAAGAGATGGTTAAATGGGTAGAAGATTGGTAGAAATACTGAAAGTGATAGAATTAACAATATATGAATTCTGTTTTCAAAAATTCTGCTTAGAACCTTTTGCAGTTCACACACCTAAACTCAGTTCCATGAATCATATTTCACCTATGAAGTTAGTCTTAATTTCACGCCCTTGATATTTGAGAAGTCAATGCTTGCAAATTTATAGATGTGACAGTCCTTGGAACTTCAAGTATATCAGCAATTCCTTCAGAAGATTAGATATAATATGTCTATTGAGATTCCATTTTGATTTCACAGGAAAGTTGAATTAAAAATATTAAAAATTTGGAATTCCTTTCAAAATTATTCTGGAAGAGATGTTTCTGTGCAGATCCAGCATGGAATCTTGTCCTTCCGCTATTTGTTACTACTGCTCTATAAGCTATCTGTAAGGAATGCTAATGTCAACTGTGCTTTCAGTTGTTCTTAAATTGTGTTCTTGGGAACTGGTGACTTCAGTGGACTTTCTGATAGTTAAATCTGCCAGTAGCAACTAAAATAATGATTAATACTAAAGACTCTTTCTGGAGTAATTGGGTTTTTATCTAGTTTAGATATCATAATCTTTAATGCAGCTCTGCTAACTGAATATCATTAGGAGAAATAATTGAATCTCCAGATCAAGTCAAATCCCTTGGAGTTGATCCAAGAGATGCACAAATACCTTTTTAAATTGATTCACAGTTCCACAATTGATTTCTTATGACCTCCCTGTTCCTAGAAAAATGACTCCAGCATCTTCTGAGAAGAATAGCTCAGAGAATCAAGGCAACTTTCAAACTAATCTTAATTTGCATATTTAATAGCACTAAATCCTTTGCTTGGGAGCTCCTGCTGCTACTATTCAAAAGATTGTACAGAAAACTGCCTTTTTATTCTCAACATTTACATTTCCTGTCAAGAAAAAGGCAAACGAGATGGCCAGGAAACATGGGAGGGTTTAAAAATGGAAGTTGATATTATCTGGAGTCCGTATAAGGTTCCATAAATGAAAGATAATAATTGTATATTAATACCCAATCAAACCTAAATGTGGAAAAATCAATTTATAAAACACACTGTCCATTTCTGTCTTCAGAGAGCATTATATAATAATCTGAATCTTTTATGTTTAATGTTTGGATGGGTACATATTGCAAGCACATAAGGAACTGCAATTTTATTTCTGTAGTTATAGTAAACTGATCTTTTCAAGCAAACTGAATGCCAACATAGCAATGTTGTTACCTGATCAACTGAAGGCTTAGCTGTGATACAAAATATATTTTTATCATATTAACTCATGTTCCTTTTCATGGGCCAGGTAGCACATACCCTGAACCTTCTCCCTCCCTCCTCCAAGAGGTCTTGCTCCTAAAGTCCAACAACAAACATTAAGAAATATTTTGTTCGAACATGCTTAATAAATATCAGAGAAACTACAGAACAAGAATTCTATTTAGCAGGGGTAATTTTTTAATTCCCTAAAAGAATGGAGATAAAATACAAAAAGAAATAAACAAAAATGTCACATAATTGTTGGTAGTGTTTCAGTTTAAAAAGTCCAGTTCTCTTCTAGGTTGTGAAGAGAAGTTATATTTTTTTCTTGAAGAAAAACTAACTTTATCCTCTTAAAACAAAGTTGTACCACTTGACATCTCAGGGTCCTTACATGTGGCCTCTCAATACTTTGGACAAGCTCCCCAAACTCTTCCAAATTTTCCCACTTTTAACATGACAGGAGGAGGAAATTATTGGGATCAATACATTTTTTGGCTAAGAAATGCCTCTAATTTCATTTATTTCCTATAGGAACAACAGTTCTTAAAGATTCTAGTCTATGTCAATCTTTGTCACTGTTTTGACTGATACCAGCTATGAGATTCTACTATTCAGAGGTGTCTAAGCCCAAGCGTGCTTCATGAATTCTTAGGTTTTCCAATTGACTTTTCATTTTAATTCTGTATGCAAATGATATTTTGGAAATGCCTAATGAAATTTCTGTGGGGAAAAAACCATTCTTGGAGCAGAGGAAATTTATTTCCTTGCCTCAGATTTGTTGCAGGTGACAGCAGCAATTATTTTATCCTAGAAAATGGAAAATTAAAACCCTCCTTTTTGGAGGGGAGGGCAGGAAAAAAAAGCCCTTTGGAATTTTTCTTAGCAAAATGTGTATTTCAAAATAATGTCTTAAGAGTTTCTTTTCAGCTTGAAAGTTGACAGCCTGGGTTCAAGACTCAAGCATCATGCAATGGGGTGAACTCTCATTACTTGTCCCAACTCCTGCCTGCCTAGCAGTTCGAAAGCATGTAAATGCAAGTAGTTTTATAAGTATCAGTTTGGTAGGAAGATAATAGCATTCCACGTGCCTTTGGCTTATAGCCGTGCTGGCCAAATGGTCATGGAAAATGTCTTTGGACAATGCTGACTCCCTTGACTAAGAAATGAAAATGAGCACTGTGCCTAGAGTAACTGATAGGGAAGCCTTAAACATATTGCCATAAAATAGATTGGCCTGCTATTGTTTATGTAGGTGAGAGCAAATGGATACTAAAAAGCTTTTGGACAATCTCTGCTTTGTACTCTACAATGTATGAATAATAGGGTCTTATTAAGATGTGAGTTGCATAATATTCATTTGAGACTTACCTCTGCCCAGTTACTTTTCATAGCATGCCTTATAATTGCCATTTTCTCTCACTGTTTTGGTTTGTATGTGTGTGTGTATATATACATAATATATGTGTACATTAAAAGCCATGGCCAGTAAACAGGAGGGTGGAGATAATCCAAGATTCTGAAATAACTTACTTTGAAATGAAAATGTTTCAGATATTGAACCAGTGTTTGAATGACTTTTTTCATATATGCACCTTGGGTTACTTGCCTCCCTGAGTACTTTCCCAAAAATGTCCTGATGAATAAAAATAATCTATTTGGCAGGATTTATTGAAGTATTCTTCAGCTGAGTGGTGTGATGGCCTAGAGATGAAGACACTCGCCTCACACTCAAGAGGTTGAGAGTTCAATCTTAGGCAGTGCCAGATGTTTCTCTATTGGGGTGCAAAGAGTAAATATCTGCTGCAAACTCCTCATAGGCATTAAGAAGGGCATCTGACCAGTAAATGCTCAGCTCCATTCAGTCACCCTGACTCCACCTCGATACAAGGGATTACAAGGCCACAAAAGGGGAGAAAATGAAGTATTCTTCAGGAGTATTTCCTTGAAAGAATGATCATAATGTTAAATATGCTTGGTTCTGTTTTTATGTACTGTATGGTGATGACCACTTAAAGGTGAAGGCATCACACTGATAATCTTTTCTTATTTGCTTCCAAGGTTCTCACGATCAGATGAACTTTCTCGACATCGACGGTCCCACTCTGGAGTGAAACCATATCAGTGCCCTGTATGTGAGAAGAAGTTTGCACGGAGTGACCACCTGTCCAAGCATGTCAAAGTCCATCGATTTCCACGAAGCAGCCGCTCAGTGCGCTCAGTCAATTGATGTGTCCGGTCCAGTCCTTTCCACCATGCCTCTAAGAACTGCCATAAGCAGCAATTGTTCCTTTCTTGTGATAATTTATTTCTCTCCATGTAACCGCTGCCATTAAGACATCACGTCCCTTTCCCCTCCCCCCATCATTCACCAACTTTGCTATTTTTTTCTAATTCTTTTTGTTGCTGTCGCTGCCACTTCTTTTTGAAAATTACAGAATTACAGCATTTCATTTTCAATCATTTGAGCTCCAACATCATGATAATATATGGACAATTTGCTGCTAGTTAATTACAGTTCTGGCATTCCTGAGCACTTTTGCTCATGTACAGGCCTAGTCATCATGAGGGTTTTTTTTAATGCATTATTAATATTAATAAGTTGGCCTATTTATCCACTTGGGAAAGAACAAATTCCTTTTGAAATGGAAAAGAAATCCACTTCATTTTCATGAGTTCATTTTTATTGATACAATGATTTGATGTTGGGTTCCCTAGCTAGATCTTCATAGGTGCTCTCAAAGGAGATTGAACAGAAGAAACATGTTACCAATACGTGTGCAGGTGTGACTGAGTATGTCTGTATATAGAAAGAAAATTGCCAATAGGTGGATCTTTGATTAGACTAAGCAATAAACTATAGAACTAGTCTGGATAAACCCTATATTTTTCCAGATTGTGTGCACACCATATCTGAGCCTATTAGTTGCTGCCATTTGCAGACTTACCAGCTTTTCCTCTTGAGAAGATGCTTCACTCTCCCTTGTTCTTAATCCCATGTAAAGATTAGTATGTTTGAAAATGCCTGTTATATCTCACGTGGCTGAAGGAGATAAATAAATTAGGATAAGACATTCATGCCTTTTCACCTAATCTCCAAAATATGACCTTTTGTCATTCAGCCCAGAGATAATGGCTTTGCATGAGTTGTCCCACAATTTAGGCACAAGTCTTCTTTAGGTTCTATAAAACTGTGGTAAATTTCAGAGAAGTATCCTGTTACCCAGTTCTCCATTTCGCACTATTCAGATTCATAATCTCTGGATTGGACACACAGAAAGGGCTAAAACTGGCTTTCTTCAACTTGGACAAGTGGACAAGTCTTGCAGAAGTCCCCAAACATCACAATCAAGTTGGAAAAATCCAAGCTGAGGCAATTCTCTCACATTTAGTAATTAGAATCTAATAATATTTTTCCCAAGGTCTTAAACAGTTAAGCTTGCATAATTAAAGACTTACACCAAAGATGAATAGATTTGTCAACCACACCAGTTATTAAGAAGGCCAAATATTCATCTATTCAATGTATTAAATCATTTATCTAGGAATTTTCTTTTGGTTCTTTATTAGTAGAGCACATCAATCCTGCACTATATGTCATAGTGCCAAAATCCAGCCATGGACAATCTATTCCTACCGTATAAGAAACTAAGGTAGGCTGTGGATTTGATCGGTGTGTGTTTGCATGTGTGCGTGTGTATTTGGCTGACCAGTTTTATGGAGGAAATGAATGAAGTTTTTCCATGAAGTTCAAACTATAATACAGCTAAGGTGCTACTATCAGAAGTAGGGAATGTGATGGCCATTGTTCCAGACTCTACTCAACTTGATAATTGTTTTTTTTTTTTAATATACAACCCCCACCATGGGAAGCCATATGCATGAATGCCTCATAATCTGATATGAACTTGAAGGTGCTCTTAGAAAAAATGATAAGCTGAAGAGGTGTAGAATATTCAGGAGGCTTGAGATAGTAGTAATGGAAAGCCATTTCCCCATAATTTTTCCACATTAACATTAAATATTGTTAAATGGGTGTTTGGTGATTGGCCATTTCCTCTCTTAGCAGCCGCTGCATGAACAGGCAAACCTTCCTGCATGATGACCATTTTCTAAACTGATACGGTTCAAAATTACAAAGGTGCTCCTGGTCCTGGAAGGGTGGCCACTTCTGTTGCTTTATTGGATAACAGAAAAGGATCATGGCCCTCTTTTCCAGGAATGATGCTTGTCATTAGTCTTTAATAGATCTTTCAGTGGGCTAGTGTGTCCCATCCCGTTCTCTCCCCCCTTCCCCTGATTGTGCTGTGGGAAAATGGGATCGCTGCATGAAATCCTGTGTCAATTTCTTTCTGTGCCATTAATTTTGGGTATGCGGAGCCTTAGTCAACTACCATTCCTGCAAAAAACATTGATGTGACCTCTTCTGGAATGTTACCCTTAGTTTCTAACTGTGCCAATCCTTTTGCCTTAGCTTATATAGCATCTTCCCAGACTTAGGGTGAAGAAAACTTGCTGAGCCAATTTGCCCTTGTTTACAGTACTGAACATAATCCATATTCCTAGTGGCTGAAGAGGAAGTATTCAGACTTCATGAATGTTTTATGAAAGCACTTTGAGAGATTTCAGCAATAAGCGGTACTAGAATGCTCAGTGCCCATATGGGCCACTATTCAGAGAGCAATGCAACTGGAGCATTGGGTGTTCCAGCCAACTAGCATGGTAGCTGTCTTAAGGGCCTTTAATTTTTTTTAAAGGGAATATACACAACACAGAGATAATCTGATGCAGCAGAAAAAAAATACTGTGTTCAGCAACATTTCCTTTCACCATTTTTTCTTCTTTTTGTAGTCTACTGATTTTTAGGATGTTTCTAGAGAATGAGAATGTAGCAGGTAGGGTTGTTGGATATTTTTAAAGAATAGGCTATGATCACACAACATGCATAACAAATCAGTTAAGGACCTTGTGGCAGTATTTGTGCAACATTTTAAGTTGGATTACTTTTAATGCAGCTTTTTGTTCTGTTTTAGCTTTGGATGATCATTCAAAGCCCCAGTGGGTCAATTCAATTGCAAAACTAAATGTGTTGTACAGTCATAGCCGTCATGTTGATAGCAAATCTGAGCAAACATAGTCATGGTTGAACCTGGTTGAACCTCCCTGAAAGCAATGGGACAGGATTAGCTGTGAGCAGTTCTCTGCTTTCAGAGGGGCTTAATAGCAATGCATTTTAGCATCATGCCCTCTCTTTATGTTAACCAAACAGGAATTAAAACACTGCAATTCTGGGTTGAGTAGGTCAAAACAGAGGCAATGTTGTCGTTTAAGAGCAATAGTTCCAGTTCTTTACGCTAGGAATGCATTCCTTTGGTCCTCTGGAAATTTGTATACTCTATGTGAATGTCTCTCCTATTGACTAGTTTTTATGTCACATCCTATGAATGTATGTAAATAAAATTGTACATATTGCATATCTATATAAAATATCTTTTAAAAACACAAAGATGATGTAAATTAGAGTCAAAATAATATCTTTAAAGCCAGTGTACATAAGTTACAATTCTGTATATTTTTCTTTTGTTCTTCATAAAATATATTTACTTTGACAATAAAAAAAGAAATTTTAAATTTTACAAATAATGTTATATTAATTTCTGGTTTCCACTCATACATTAGAAATTCTAATTTTCTAAATAGTTAGCAACACTCATATACTATGGCACATCTAAGACTAACCTGAACTTAAACATGACTTCAATATACAAGAAGTTTTCCTTTCCCTTTCTAATTTCATTTATACTTGCTTGAAACTTGAATGAGAAACTATCCCTGAATGTTACTTCCATGATCATACTGATGACTTAATCTTTACTGAGATTCAAAGTTCTTTTTCCCCACAAAAATATCTGCTCATTACCAAATGTTCTTACCTACTTTTTGGTGTATTAAAGTCTAGATAACTTTGAAGAATGTTTGGGAAGTTCCATTAGTCCATTTTTTTGGACTAAGTGATTAGGTGTGAATTTCCTGTCTCCGGGCCTGGAGGCTATAGGAACCTGGATAGGATGCAGTGGGCTTCGTCTCAGTCCTAGCAACACTGAATAGCTTTGGGCACTTGGGCTTTCAAGTGACAAGGTTTCCTCCCTGTAGTCCTGGATGGAGCAGCACTACCCCAAATAGATCCAGTGTACAATTTGGGGAACCTCCATAGCCACTCATGCTGTCATGCCCTTTCATCTGGATTACTACAATGCGCTTTCTATGGGGCTGCCCATGAAGAGCATTTGAAAGCTGCAGCTGATGTAAAGTGCAACTGCATGAGTAATCAGTGGTGTTGGATCTTGGACACATGTATCATCACTGCTCTATGGGTTGCATTTGGTCCTTTGAGATGGGTGGCCATAGAAATGGAATGAAATAAATTAAGCTATCAAGTTTGCTTAAAGTTGATCATGTGCCAATTTGGTCAATTTTTTAGTCAGTTTCTGAGACTAAAGGAGCACTAAAGGAGCATTAGGTATGTTTGCTACATTGAGTTATTTATGCAAATAATAAAAGTGAGATATAAATAAAGTGTTCATTTTGATTTTTAAAATTGCAGATACTTAGCATCAGAGTATCTTAAGCAATATCATATTTCAAAAATATCTGCCTGGATTTTTGATATGGAGGCCTTCTCTGGTTGCCTAAGCTAATCAGATGTGTCAGGTGCCTACAAAAAAAAAAAGGTCTTCTTAATTGTGATTCCCCACACAGGAAAAGGAAACACATCCCTGGAACCCACACAGGTGGCTTTTTGGTGCATTAGTTCATCAATATTTTTCCAGTAGCATTTTGACAGCTAGTTTTTAATTTTAAGCACCCACACCACACTGGGATAAAAGCCTTTCAGCATTTTTCATATTTCCTGTGTGACATATGTCCTATGAATATATGATCCATACTTCCTACATGTATGTTTGATTATTTTTCTGATTTGGTAGTTTTATAATCTCCAGAGAATGTCAATTATTGGTAGATTAAAAATAATATTATTACTATTAGAACCATTATTAATATTAATAACTGGATAATGAAATTGGTTTCTAATGTTGATATCACAGTGCTTAAGGTATTCTTATGAAAAAAGGCAAGGAAATTTTAATCCCGTATCAGACTGCAAAAGCCTTAATAAAGGCTTGGGCTGGTGGGTGCTTGTAAATCAGTATTGGTTCTGAAACAAAAGTTTTAAAAATTGCTGAATCACTTGGAAGCCTGAAAGTCACTCCCATTATTCATTGGTCTTGTTTGCCTGACCTACTTAATTGGGTCATGGAAAGTAGAGTGTAAGGCAAACAAACCCCTTATTCCAGAGAAATAACTCAGACATCTTTTCCCAAATGAATTAGTTTTCCCCATGCAGTCTTGAGTTCTGAATGAATTACCAGCAAAATAATGCATCCTTTTTCCTTCTGTGATTGCCCTAAAGCAGCCACATGAAAAAGAAGCCTCTCTAGGACTCCTTTTCTACCACCATTTTAATTTAAGCATAATTTATGCTTAACTTCATAATATGTAAGCATATTGGACTAAGTGAAAAAAAAGAACAGAAGAGATAAAGCTCCCCTCATGTTGGTGCCAAACTTATCACTCCACCTATCACATCTGTGTAATTTCAGTGGGAATGATGTTCCAAAGGGTGGGAGCTGTGACAGAAAAAAAAAAATCTCCCTCTGGACCTTGCCAGTCCACACTGCCTAGCCGGTACCCGGAGCATGTGCTTCCTGTCAGATCAGTTATGATGGATATAAACAATTGGATAGAAACAATAGTAGCAGACAATGAATAGGCTGCTTTTGTTGTTTTATTTGAATTTTGTTTATAGTTGTTGTTTAAACATGTAAAATGCCCAGAGCCATATAATTGCAAGATGTATATTCTCCCTATAAAATGTATATCTTACCATGTCACAATTGACTGAGAATTGCTGATCCAAGAACAGGTTTATGGAAGAAACAGCAGAACAAAAATAATCGTATTTATGAGGTATTTTGCATGTATTCGGAAAGTGTGTTAGATGAATGCTTCTTACAATTGGAGTCAATTAAGAACTTCTGTCTTTGCAAGAAATTAAACCAAAACCATGGTCACCAACTTTGGAAGTTTCTGCCTATAAAAACCTTTCCCAATATAATGCCATCCACATAAGGGATTTTGACTGATTAAAGTAGATCCTTTGATATCATTTGTTGTCAAATTGGTGAGTTCTCACATGATCAAAAGAAAACAAAGTGATTCTAGATTTGCCAGTTAACAAAATAAGGGACCAGTCTTTCTGCCAAAAACAAAGGGATGTGTATCTTAATGTGTTGAACAGCAGGAAGAAGGGATATAAAAATAAAAATTTTGATTTCATTATAAATAGGATTCTCATTCCATTCACAGCAATCATTGGAATTCTTTCAGAATGGTTTCTTAGTATTTTCTACAATAAACTACTTATCAAAAGTTCCTGGATTTTTGTGTTTCTGATTAATTGATTTCAGTCCAGCATATTGGAGAGAAGTCTGATAATTTACATATTTGAAGTTATTTGGAGGTTCGTGGATTTTAATGTGAAAATCATGATATCACTCCCTAGTACTTTTTAATATATGAAATAAACATTGTAGCTTAACAAAAAGGATGTGACATGGTATGACTAGGGGCTGTTTGAAATAATTAAGGAGAATCAAATTCTGTATCTGTTCTTTGACTGTATTATGTGTAGTTGATAAGCAGAGAGAGGAGACTCACATATTTTAATTCTTCCTTTATGAAAAAAAAGATATTGAAGTCATAAAAAAACAGCAACATCCCATTAGTATTGTATTTGCCATTGTAATTTTACACGTGCTGTGTGTCACCTCCTTTCTCCTTGAAAGGGAATTCAACAAAGATACCCTTCATCATAGTCTAGAGAGGGTATCTTTCTGCTGATGTTATAACTGATGGAGACAGGAATTTTCAGTGGAAATTAAGGCTTGCCTTGAAATATCTTAATAAATATCAATGAGATACCAAGAATATTTCCTTTGTGGATAAATTTTCATGTTACATTTTTAGTTCATTCAGCTGTACCGCTTTTAGATGTCTTGCAACCATGACACTATAGTGGTGAATATATTACTGTATTGCCCTGCAGCTATTTAAATAAAAGATGGTGGATCTTTGTTCTTTTTAAGGCAGATTTTTCTGGAAGAGCTGTCCTCTTGGTCTCCTTCTCTCTTGAATTCCACACACTATCAAAGAATGCTACAGCTGCAAATTGTTTTTCCTTCTCTAACATCCTGCTATATGTTTAATCCAAGCAAACAGGTGATTTGAGAACAAAGTGAACTGGAAGAGGGGAAAGTTAATGATTACTGTGACCCTTTGCTGAGTTATGTAAGCTGAACCCTTGACGTTTTTTAAGATGGTACACTCCAACGTTGTCAGAAGTACACTTGTTTTACGTCAAGTGAGCCAATACTTCATGGTATGATACCAACAAATGAAACTAATACTGCATATGTTTGCTAGATGGTTAAATTCAACAAGCCTTTTTTTATAGTGAATGTAAACAGGATGGCATTATCTAGATTTTAATGAGTCCATTTGATTTCTCAGACAAGACTCTTGCTGGCTCTTTCAACTGAAAGTTCTACAGGATTGCATTTTCTAGATTACCATATTCTTATTTTTTCCAACTTTAGGTGGCAGTGGTTATTATTGTGCCATATTAAGCCCATTCTAGGAGTTGAAACATTAAAGTAACCAATAAAATCACTGTAAACAATACTGCTGATACTTGGTGTTCTGCAGCTGAATTTTAATAGCTCATTTTGTGGGGTACAATGGCTTGCAAAACAAAAAAAACAGTTTGGGAACTGATTTCTTTCTTGGGTTTCAAGTCATTACCATTGTCTTGTAGGACAGAAGGAAAGCTTTTTTTACATCTGGGTCCCTCAACTTGGCAACTTTCAGACTTGTGGACTTTAACTCCCAGAATTCTCCAGCCAGCATAGCTGGCTGGAGAATTCTGGGAGTTGAAGTCCACAAGTCTGAAAGTTGCCAAGTTTGATGACCTCTGTTTTACATGAAAGACCATGGTACTCTCCGAACCTTTACTTCTGAGATTCTCAGTGATCTAGGCCTAGGTCTCAGGCAAAATGGCTAAGGGCAATCTGACATCCAACAGCATCAGGAGTAGCTTAATTTTAGTAAGATTTCTGAGTTGACATATGTGGAGTTGAAGCACAAAGCACAAAAGGGAAAGGGAAAAAAAGCACATACTTTGAAAAAAAGCATATACTTGCTGAGGTTGTTAAGTTAGTAACATATACTCCAACATTATTTCTTCAGGTGAAACATTACCAGAAATGCATTGATTAGCATAATACCCAGTTTTGTCATCTCTGTGAAAGTTACCTTTTCTTTTACTGTTGTTAAGATGCCCTCAAAGCCAGAAAACATTTCAGAATAGCTCTTATGTAATGAGTTCTCCATTCTCATGATCTCAAATCCACTCCACCTCTAGAAACAAAATGTTCCACCAGCTGTAATTAGTTATTGATCCCAACCTCAATCTTATGCAAATTTATTCAGGAATGTGCCTTATTCTCAGTTAGCATTGCTTCTTACAGTGTTTAGGATTGCAACATAATTAAATTAATATTTGTTTAATTTCTGGTTATGCGTTCAGAGTTTTTGCATTGTTTTTTTATGATCTTGAATGCCTCCTGGAGTCATTTAAATTGGGGTGCAAAATAAATGATGCTGCATCAATCAATCACACAGCTAAAATAAGTTAAACTGCAGTTTAAGCAAGTACATTAGGTGATACATATAACAGATAACAGATAATCAGAGTTGAAAAGGACTTTGTAGGTCATCTAGTCCAACCCCCTGCCCAAGCGGGAGATCCTACACCATTTCTGACAAATGGCAGACCAATCTCTCCTTGAAAGTCTCAAGTGATGGTGCTCCCACAATTTCCGAGGGCAAGCTGTTCCATTATGGGCTGATTGTTCTCACTGTCAGAAAGTTTCTCCTTATTTCCATATTTTGGATGTGTCTGAAATGACTGCTGAGACATACTTCACAAGATGAAGTAGATGACATGTCAAACACTGTTTCAAGCTCCCCATCCAACTGCAGTATTTAGGATAGGCTGCCATTATTGAGTTTGTCCTTCTCCTAGGTTTAAGAAGACTCTAAGATGTTTTCTCAGATTGTCCTGGTTGTTGTGTTCGCGAAGAATGAGACCGGAGACCAGCGTAACTTTAGCTCTTTTATTGAATGCAGAAAGTCCATCTTAACCAGGAGCCGCGGCAGCTCTTTTGATGGAGAGGCTGCTCGCGGCTAGTGGCCAATGATGGCTACTTGTTTTTCCCGCCACTGAGTTGGCCAATCATAGGTGAGCTATTATCGGCCAATCAGCATCGAGACAGGAACCAATGAGCTTCTAGTATTTCTTGACCAATAGGAATAGACTATTAGAAGTATGTTAACATGGAACACTGGTGTCATTTTATTTTTCACTGGCCAGGTGCTGATAGCCATGCCACTTCATTAAGGCCGCTCTTTATAGCAAACATCTAAATTATTTGCTGCTACCAAGTGGCCATGTGGATTTTTGCAGCCCATGTACAATATATAGAGTCTACAGTAGTTCCTCTGGTAGCCACCTAAGCAAGTAGCCACCTTTCAGAGTTGCTGCTCTAAAAGTAGTCAGTGGTAAGCTGTGACCCAGGTCAGGCATGGCGTTGAATAAGGTCATTCCCTACTGTGTGAGTAATGGGCAGAAGCTATCATAATCTGTTGCTCTTTTGGGGGAGGGCACAGGCAAAGCAGTTCTGTCTCCCCAGGTCATTATTCTAAGATCTTCATCAGTTTCAGTAAACAGATTTCTATTACTGCTTTTGAAAATCATTTTATGTAATGAGGCGATGAACACTTGGCTAAGGCATTGAATACTAACTACATTATCAGACAAAGATGTCTAATCGATACCAGGCATTTAATAAACCATTCTGTAGCAAAATGTAAGAGAGACATAAACACTCTGTGTATGTATTGGTTGGTTTCAAGTTGGTCTTTTTTCAGTATTCTATAAAAGGCAGTAGGTAGTTGCCTTGTTTTGCATCCTGCTTTCTTTTTAATGAGGGCTATTTTTCCATGGACAGCGTGTCCCGGGCCTTATGGCATGGAAAACAGAAAAATGGTTGGGTCCCCAATGGCAGCAAGGGACGGCAAATGCTCTGCAAATATTATTGTGCCAAGGAGTGGCAAACACAGGTCTACCAATTCAGCCTGCAGAGAGTATGTGTTGTGCACTGGAAACAGAAAAAGAGCCAGCTACTGGGATTCGTGCCAATTCTTACACTTGGTTCTCTGTCACTTACAAGTGGAGAAAATACACAAATGGATCTGTATGTGCTGTGGACCAAAATAACCCCTCTACCCAAATGCTAAGCTCAATATAAATCATGCAATTTGACTGCAGTTTCACCTCAGGCCTGACTTGGCATAGCTTTGGACTGCTTTACAAGATGAGTTTAAAGATTTTTGGACTGGGGAGAGAGTGGGGAGTAAAAGGGGAACAGGAAAAGAAGGCATGGGAGTTAAGAATAGGTCAAACATGTGTTGCATGCAAAAAAATGAGGATGTAAAAGAATTCTGCCACAAATATTTCTGGGTTTGGAGTTGTTTTTGCTATTTTTCATTCCCCAGAGGTATATACAAGGGAACACAACTCATCATAAACACAGCCTGGCTACCATTGGTCTTTCTCTCTCAAAAAAATTGGCTGAGGAATTGCATGGTAAATTACTAGGGAAGCACACCAGGTCAAGGGAAAAGATTTTCTGTCACAGGCAGCTCTGCCATTTGTAAATCCAATTTTATAGAAGAAACTACTTGCTAATCACCTAACTCTAACCTCTTTCCCTCTTTCCCTCACCAACAATCACCATCAAAAGCCTCTTGAAATTGTTCTGCCAAGCTTAGCAAAATATGTTTTTTTATGATCATGATGGCATGATGTTCTAAAAAAAAAAAGAAAGTATCCATGATACATGTATCCTTAAGTGGACAGTTTTTAAGACTATTGATGACCTTTCCCTAGTCACTTCAAGGTTTGAAAATAATTTCTGTGCATGAGACCTGAAATGGTCAAATGAGCCACCTTTACATTCTCCCACTTAAAATATGTTGAATTTGCATGTGGTCCTATTCTGCAGAAAAAAATGCAGATTCTGGCAGGCGATTTTCACATAATAGCAATGGCTGAATTTAATAGCTACAATAATTTCAGCAGATTATAATGTAACTAGGGTGGGGAAGAGAGAGGAGAGAGAGAGAGAGAGAGAGAGAGAGAGAAATATGCTAGTAAGTCTAAGCAGCATTACCAATTCAGTTGAATTCAGTCTAATCTTTTAACAAGGAAACATTCAAAGGTTGGGGAAAACTATGAATTTTGTTAAATTATTGCCATTGTAATTGTAAAAACATTCATGAATTTTGATAAGTTATAATAAAAAAAAATCAAATGAAATGCTTAACCAATCCTACATTCTACTCACTTCTACAGTAGGAATGTGATGCCACTCTCCTATTTGATCTCCTATCAAATCCTTCTTGAAAGTCCATCTTTTCCTGTAATATATGTACATAGATTACCTCTCAACAGGCCATCACTGGTTTATCTATGCTCTCTGTTCTGTATGCAAATAACTGGCTTCAAATAATACATTCTGATTGGGTACTTAGAACGAAAAGGGATTGGTTCAAAAGGAACCAATCCCTGAAGCCGCGGGAAGGCGGCAAAATCAAACAATTGTCATTGGCTACAAGCCGGCCGGGAAAAATGTATAAAAGACCAGCGCGGCTTGAGCCAATGTTCCGTTTCTCAACTCTTGCTAAGAAATAAAGACTTTGCTGTTGGAACCCGGTCTACCTCGTGTTTTTCCGGACAAAACACTCTCAACACAACCATGCCTAAAAAGACACAATTGCATTTGCTCAGACTGATCTTTGTCTTTTTTTTTTATTCTCTTTCTTTCAACTGGAGCCCCCTTGTATCCAGGATCTGTTTTCTGTTGATGGGATTTTGTAAAGGACCATTTTCTCTTCTTCTCTTCTCCTCAATCAGTTATCTGTAGAATGTCTAAAAACCTACTAAATATCACCATTGTGAAAATGATTAGTGTATGTTAAATCTGAAAATATAAGGTATGTTCAGGTCTCCAGAGAAAAGTATAGTCAATTATATTATTTAGCAAGCAGTAAATACAGTACTGAATTTGGAATATCTCCTATTTGAGGTTGGATGCTGAGGATAATATAAAAGCAGGAAGAGCAGGAAAAAAGAAATAAATGTTGTAGAAGAGCAGGTTTGTGAAAGCAATATTTGGTCATCTGAAATGAACTCTTCCATTCTGCCAAACATTTCCAGATTTTTGTCTTTGAAAAAAATAACAGGAAATCCTCAAAAACACATTTTGAAAAGAGAAGAGTAATTCATTCACTACATCTATCAATTAAGCAGTCATCCTTTAATGTAGGCAATCAGGTCTAGCTATGATAGGTTTCCCACTTCTAAAACTTGAAAAGTGGTCTTTATTCAGGCAGCACTGGTTCACGTATTCATTTGATTCAGCCCTCTCAGATGAAACAAACTGTGTTAAAATTCACACTGTCCATTTAATGAGTTTGAGGTATTTTGTTTTTCAGCAGATTTATTGGATCGGCGCATCACTTACCCACTCAGGAGCACTATTTTGTTTTATGTAACCCATAAGCCAGGCTTATGTTGAACATTAATCTTGATTTTTATTGGGGATAATACGGAAAGATGAAGGATTATGCTTTTACATAGGAGTACTGGGACGGGTATCAGGATATCAAAATTATTGCCTTCACCCTCTCATGTGGGAAACTCCTTTTATTTATTTAGCAGAAAATAACTGAAGGAGTCAGGAATTAGCTATGGCAGTGCAACTGGGACTCTCATTTCTAGAAGCCACCTCATCTAAGGTGTCAGGCAGATGTTAACAGACATACCTTATCTAGCTAAATGTATAGAAAGCAACGTCCCTGAGCTTTGAACCAGCACAGCAATCCAGGCCTGAAAGGGATTTTGGAGGTTATCTAGTCCAAACCTCTGCTCCAGCAGGAGACCTTGTTTAATCTTGGTTATTTTGGTGCCTCTAACACAGAGGAAAAATTCCCAGACATCCCCAGGCATTGCCAACCTCTACCCCCCTAGTTAAAAAAAAAACTAGAGCAAAAACTTCATGCAGTATTAAAAAGAATAGAAAATGGGGCTACTGTGTATTGTTTAATGGACTGCTAAATTGGCAAAATGGGCTGCTAAATTGGCCATGCCCACCCAATCACATGACCACCTAGCCATGTCCACAGCTTCTACATCAACTTCTCTGACACAATTGTTTTGACTACAAATCTTCTCTGGTTGCACTTGCAGTGATTTATGTTGCAACAGAACCAGCTGAGTTTCAACATTCTAAATTGCTAAACTAATATGACCTTCATGCTTTTTGATAACTGCAATACTACTGCACTGGTAGGATGACCTTTGAACTGTGTTTAGTTTTTGCCTTGCATAGCAGATCAGCGAATCTGACTGTAAAGATTAGATATTGCCATCAACCAACACAGATTTGTTATAATGTAAATTGTGTGTAATTAAAACCCACTTTCTTTGGAGAGATAACTAATCTAATGACAGAATGCAAATGGCTATAAAACTGGCCAAAGTATTTCTCTTGTAAGTAAGGTGAAAAGTACAATCAGAATGCTAAAAATATAAGACTTAAAATGGGTGTGGAAAAGAATGTAGGAAGTTCTAAATTGGGTTCAACAAGAGATATTTGAAAGATCACTGATGCTCTTTCAATGCTTCCTACAGGAATGAGTTTGAAGTTCATGTTTGAATCCATGTGATAACTTGCATTTCTATAATTTAGATATAGCTACTAACATCTGACAAAAAGTTGAGAGTTTTTGAGGGAATTGATTACCACAAAATATGGTGATAGATTCTAACTTAAATATTGTTAACACCAGAGACATAAAATAATACAAAAATATGCTTCCTGTTTTGTTGAAAGATCAAATTAATAGAATAGACTTCTTTATTGGCCAAGTGTGGTTGGACACATAAGGAATTTGTCTTGGTGCAAATGCTCTCAGTGTACATAAAAGAAAAGATACATTAGTCAAGAGTCAAGAATCATAAGGTATAACACTTAATGATAGTTGTAGGGTACAATAAGCAATCAAATCATATTAGGAAACAGTCAATATAGAGCTTAAAGATACAAGTGACAAAGTTGCAGTCATACAGTCACAAGTGTGAGGGGATGGGTGATAAGGAGTGATGAGAAGATTAACAGTAATAGTAGTGCAGACTTTGTAAATAGTTGAACAGTGTTGAGGGAATTATTTGTTTAGCAGAGTGATCTCAAGGTTCAGATGTTATTGTTCTGGTGTCCTCATTTCTAGCCATCAAAGCGATATCATCTGATAACAAGGAAGCTTCTGCGGTGGATGATATTTGAGGAATTTTAACTCCAGTTTCTCTTCTGTTTTTTCTTACGATATGTACACATAAATGAAATCCTTGACTGACAGCCACTATTAACTCCAAAATTTCTGTTGTTAAATGAGACATTTGTTAAGTGAATTTTGCCCCAGTTCTGCCTGTTGCTCCTTTCTTGTAATATTTGTTAAGTGAATCACTGCAGTTGTTAAATTAGTTGTTAAGTGAATCTGACAACCTATTGACTTTGCTTGTCAGAAGTTTGCAAAAGGTGATCAACATAACCCTTTGACAGGGGCTTCCAACCTTGGCAACTTTGAACCTGACGGACTTCAACTCCCAGAATTCCCTAGCCAACTGACTGGGGTATTCTGGGAATTGAAGTCTGCCAGGCTTAAAGTTGCAAGGTTGGAGGCCTCTGCCCTAGGATACTGCAACCATCATAAATATGAACAAATTACCGAGCATCTGAATTTTTATAATTTATAATTATAATTTATGATTATAAGTCATAATTGTAAAAAACTGTAGAGATAGAGGTCCTGTAGGGGGCGTGAGCAGCACACTGCCGTGCTTCAAATACCTACATGATCTCACTCAGTTCACATCACCAGGATGTTGCGGAACACTGTCCCAGGTACATGATCTCACCTGGCTAACATCACCACTTCCTTACTTATATATTCTTAAGAATTGTTACTCAGAATTCACCAATAAAAATGCTGTTGCTGCTTTACCTTTTTCTTCTTGCAAAAGCTATAAAAAAGCAATAAACGCTGCACAGACAGTCAGACATCTTGATACCCTGCAAATGAATGATCTTTGACTTCTTCAAAAAACAGTCATAAGTCACTTTTTTCAGTGCAGTTGTAACTTTGAACGGACACTAAACAAATGGCTGGAAATCAAGGACCACTTGTAAAGTGATAGCATACTGAATATTTAGTAGCTTTGCATTATATTTTAACAAATATTCCTTATCATTGTATAAATTCTTCACTAGGCAAGTGTGGTAGCCTGGGACATCTATGCTTTTAAGGGATTGTAGTACAGCTTTTGCAATCAAAAGCTGTACTATAATCAATAAAGTGGAACCAGACATCTTTGTGGGGTTCTCTTGTCTTTTCACTGTAACCAATGTGATCCTGGTGGCTCAGTGGTTACAATGCAGTACTGCATAGCTAACAGACTGCATAGTTCATCTGTTCGATTCAGAATGACTCGAGGTTGACTCAGCCTTCCATCTTTCCAAGGTCGGTAAAATGAAGATCCAGATTGTTGGGGGAAATATGCTGGCTCTTTAAACTGTTTAGAGAGGGCTGTAAAGCACTGTGAAGTGGTATATATGTCGAAGTGCTACTGCTATTTGCCTCCTTGGAATGCAGTTTGCATGTCTGGCAGTTCTTGTTGTAACTATTGTTAAAACTTGAATTGCAAAATCCTGGGCATTATTTTACTGGCATATGAGATGAAAATGTGTTCAGCAGCCAGAACCTTCTTTTGCATAACTCTTTTACATCTTGGAATATAAAAATCCCTTAGCGACAGCTGTGTTTTCTATACCAGCTTACAAATAACAAACAGCACAATAACACCATCATCTTGAAAGACTTGAAAGTGTTAGGATGGTATTTTATCAACACATGCAGCTGTATTGGCAATTTTTTCTAGGACTCACTTTACTTTCCAAAATGCTTGGCCCGAGTTCAATAATCAAATCTCTGAATGAATCATTAATCATGGGAATATTTTTTCTCTTTCCATATCCTTCCTTTTTTCTTCAATATTCAAGTTCCTTCTCTTGTAGTTTCCCAAAATTATCTTGTCAATCTTTTGTTCTTCTTGTATTTAGGCAGTTTCCTTTCTATTCAGGTAGAAAGAGCTTATTTTCAAGAAGACATTGTTAGACTGCATCAGCTAAAACATCAATTAGCAATCTGAAAGTTGTTGTTAAGCAGGTAATTCCCTGGTGCTTCCCCTTTTATTGGATCTTTTAGTATCAATTAGGTTTGGCCAGATGTTAGCTGATCTTCAATTTCAGCTACACTACATCCTCAACTTACGACCACAATTGTGCCCAACATTTATGTTGTTAAGTGAGATATTTGTCAAGTAAGTTTTCCCTCATTTTATGGTCTTCCTTGATACAGTTGTTAAGTGAATTGCTGAGGTTGTTAAGTTAGTAACATGATTGTTAAATGAATCTGACTGCCCCATTGACTTTGCTTGTCAGAGATCACAAAAAAGTGAACACAAGACACATCAACAGTCATGAGGATGAACCAGTTGCCAATCATCTGAATTTTGATCACATGATCATGGGGAAGCTACATGTCTCTGTCATTGTCATTGTCTCCTCAACCCAATCTACTTCACAGGGTTGTTGTTGAGGAAAAAAATAGGAGGACGAAGGAGCATTAAATATGTTTATTGCCTTGCATTGCTTATAAAAATAATAAAGGCAGGAAATTAAACAAATAATCAAATAATAAATAAATAAATAAATAAATAAATAAATAAATAAATAAATAAATAAATAAATAAATGCATATTAAGGGGAATTCCAAGGCTTACTTCCTTCAGCTAAACCTTATAAAACAAAAGTCTATCTGTAGCAAGGGTCTTCAAACATGGCAAGTTAAAGACTTGTGGACTTTAACTCGTAGAATTGCTGAGCTAACATGACTGGAGGAGGAATTCTGGGAGTTGAAGTCCACAAGTCTTAAAGCTGTCAAGTTTGAAGACCCCTGATCTATAGCTATTCATTATATTGATTCTTGATTATGGATCTATTGGCCATCTGGGTGCCCTGTTTCATAGATTTCTCAAAGCATCCAATAAGGAGGAATCCTGAATTGATAGGCTTTGATATTGTATTGCAAATTTCTTCTTAACTCCTAAAGTCCCTGTCACACAGCACCAACGGATGGAAAGAGGATGTAAAACAGAGAGAAACACTTGCCATCCGTTGGTAAATGCGATGCTTCTGTTCTGTACTCACTGCGTCCGTTTTTCATCCTCTCTATCCATCCAGCATCCGTCGACTGACATTTCA
>BHFT01052076.1:0-12479 GCA_004320025.1 Laticauda laticaudata
CTTTCAAATTTCATTGTATTTGTAGAATGCAATGACAATAAAGGTATTCTATTCTATTCTATTCTATTCTATTCTACAATATGTACAGTGTTATGTTTCAAACTTGCTTGAGTTAAGATGCTCCTTACATTAATTGTAGATATATAAATGCAGGAAGCCTTGATTCACCATAGTTCTTTTAGTGACCATTTGAAGTTACAATGGCACTGAAAAAAGTGACAAATGATCGTTTTTCATAGTTATGACTGTGGCAGCATCCCCATGGTCACATGATCAAAATTCAGACACTTGGCAACTGATTCATATTTAAGACAATTGCAGTGTACTGGTGTCATATGATCACCTTTTGTGACCCTCTGACAAACAAAGTCAATGGAAAAATCAGATTCACTTAATAATCGTTTTACTAACTTAACTACTGCAATGCTTCACTTAACAATTCTGGTAAGAAAGGTTATAAAGTGGGGCAAAACTCACTTAAGAACTGTCTCACTTAGCAACAGAAATTTTGGGCTCAATTTTGGTCATAAGTTGAGGACTACGTGTACTGTAAGCTATGCATTTCATCAAAGTTTGGAATCTTGAAGGTCCTTTCAAAGCGGTTATATCCAATAAATATTGCCTTCACCTGAGCAATCTATCTCTTTTCTTTTTAAAGGGACGCTTCTCTTCACATTCCCACAGCATTTCTGTAATTCTGGTAATTGGAGATAGAGAGGTTGTTTGGCAATGAAAAAGATCCTAGTGTAGAATCTTCACTCAAAGGCTTTTAAATGACCTCCAGATAGCAACATGAGCTATACAGATCAGAGTTCTCTTTCTATAATGCCAAATTCTTTGTTGCAATCATAAATAATAAGCTATCAAAACATATTTCCTATGATGAGGTCAAAGCAGGTTGCCCTTCTCTCTATTAAAAATGAACTTAGCACTTCTAACGGTAAAGAAACATGCTTTAAAATAGTTCTATTTCTACATTTACGAAAGGAAGACCAAGGACCTAGTCACATTTATAGAGCATCTTTGTCACTGTCTGTTTATTGGTATCTTGGTCTCTTTTCTTTTCAAGCCTTGTGGAAATCTCAGGGATTAGTTGTTTATAGGACTGCCTCTCTCTGATTATTTCTTCCTATCCTTTAGATCAAGCTGAGTGGACATATTCTGACTTCCACTGAGTAAATACTTCTGTCGTATGGGATCTTGCAACCATGTCCATACTCTCGGGGAATACTATCTTCCTGCCCTTTTGGAAATATGGCATTGTCTTGTTCTCCCTTTACCATCCTTACAAAAAACCTCCTAAAATGAATTTTCAAACATGCCAGAGCCCAGAGATTTGTGATCCTGACCCACGGAGGAAAGATTATTGCTATTTATATGTTTTTTCTGCTTTTATATTGTTTTTATGTTCTTTAATACTGTATGTCTTTGAATTTGGCGACCTATAAATCTTGATAAATAATAAAGGTATTTTATTATTTATTGTGGGAAGTGTACCATATATCTATTACTCTCCTTATGGTGCTGTGTGAATTGCTTGGCGACTCTGCTTAGAAAAGGAATCTATAGCAATAAAGTCTAATAAATAATATTTCTCTCTTCATTTTGATACATGGTATAGCAAATTTCGCTACCCATCGGATCAACCTCCCCTCCCTCCACCTAGCTCAAACTATAATTATGATCTTTAGGACGATTTTTAAAAACTTACAATATGTATTGTTAAACTGGAGAAGGACTCTCTGATCTTAAATTAAGGGTTAAGGCACAATGAACTCTTATCACTTATAAAATGGCACATAATTTTGATCAATCATCCATCAAAAATACCACTTAGGTGAGCATTTGTTGCTTCCTTACTTTACTTAACAGTAAAAATTACTTCATTTTTTTAATTTTAGCTTCCTTTGTACATTCAACACCATCCCCTTTCCTTATTTCAATCCCACACTGGAATTCTTCAGCTCTTCATATGCTTGGGAGGCTCTCAGGAATCTGCATGTTTACTCTTTTACAAAAAGAGTTTTTCTGAATGTCTCCTAAGGTTGTGGGGGGTTTTTTGTTTTTGTTTTTGCTGTTGCTATTTGAAATCAGCCACAATGGTGTTGTACCTAGTCATGAACAATTGCCTTTCAGCCCATGATGAGAAATAAGGCAAGCACCAGCAAGTCTTTCCATATTAAGATCTGTAGGGCATATATTTATTTGCAGTACTTATAACCCTCCCCAATCCCAAAAGACTCAAGATAACATGCAACTTCAAACAAAGGGGGGAAATCCATAATAATATGTTAACTAATAAAAATCAATATCCAAATGCAGCAAGCAACCCACAAAGATGGAGGCCCACAGTTGGGATCAAAGGCATGTTGGCTTTGACTCATTTAAGGAATTGAAGTAAGGTGGGAGTAACGTGTATTTCTGGTTACAGACACTGGACTGATTCCCTTGGGAGAGTCAGACGCAGTATTTCCATTGATTTACTTCCATCTCTCTAAGTTTGCCTCCCTTCTGGCTTAGTAATCAAAATGTCAAGGTACGCCTTTTCTGTTTCTCCCTGACTATTTTCTTTTGGTTCTACCTACTTATTTTTTAAAAAACTCATCTCTGCATTGTGTGTACACATGGTCCCTGTCAGCTTTTTCAATAATTGCTAATAGTAAAGCAATACTCAAAGCTCAGTCAGGTTGTCAGGGTTTTAAAGATATTAACAAAAGGTTTAAGTGGGGCTTATTCCCCACAAGAATCAGGAAATACTATGCAAATTATCTTATATTTGTACAATTGCTTCTCTCCCTAATGGAGCACTTCTACCTCTGAGTGGAAGAAACACGCTAGCTCTCCAACAGTTAATTAAGTCAAATGAGCAAATCAAGGAGAGTGCCATCATGCTTTGCAATGTTGTCTTTTTGAACAAAGCTTGCCCTATGTTTGTGCAAGCCATAATGCAGCCACAATTATACCAATGAAGTGCTTCAAGCTGCAGCGATCATACTACTTCCAGTGTCAAAAAGCTTCACACAACCTTGAACCTTTGCCCAGTAGTTCCATTAGCTTGAAAAAGTTTTTCACCACATGTTGTTCAGTTTCAGCAGAAGGTCTCAAAAACTGCATAGCTTTATTTCATCTTGAGGAATGAGGCAGGTATACTGGATTCTAAAGCAAATTATTGAAGCCTCTGGTGCGTTGAGCCTTTGGTCCCATGTAATAGAACCAAAGTCTAAACCATTTAATGTATTACTAAGAAACTATATGTAACTAGATGTTGTTATGCATTATTTTGCATAAACTTAACTTTCGAAGATTACAGTCAAACCATCAAGTTATCATAGCAGAGACTAGGAAGAAGATCAAGTTCAATAGAGTTTTTCTGTTATTGTTTAAAAACAAAGCATAATTTGGGGAATTTAGATTTTAAGGGTGAATAGTTAGAAGAAGAATAGAAGTTTACTAAATAGTATAAATATAAGCTGAAGACTCATTCCATTTAGCACATCCTATTAAGCAGAACATTTTTAAACTATGACAACAATCACAGTTGGCATCATTCACCCTGTTGTCCTCTGATTTTCTTTTAACTTCCACACTGCATAGTTTCACTTTTAAATGCGTTGGATGAAATTTGCTGATGATGTTAATTTTGCAAGGAAATGAAGTTTATTAAATTTTAGATTTGTTAACTATGGCAACCAAAGTCTTGCAACTTGTCCACAACCAAACCTGATAAACTTATCCACAGTTAATCAAACACAGCAAGCATCAGATTGGCATCTAAATTCTATTTATTCATTGTCAACAAATGCAGAGTCAGTCTTTCTGGCAACCAGACTACACATTTAGTTATGCTTTTCACAACAGACCAATCCCCAAATAGAAATTCAGCAATACACATTTTAAATGTCAGCTTGTTTTTTTAACAATAGTAACTACAGCTAAAAAAAGATAAAAAAGAAAGCAGTTCACATTGATTTCATTACTCATTTTTTATGTTGAGCTGAAGCAATATCTTGAACAAACTAAATAGTTAATTTTGACTGTTGTGATAAATAAGTTTTCACACTAATCTCTTGAATTCTGAAAATTAATATTTTATCAGTAACCTTATTTCAGCAAACATAATAATACTGTGAACTTGGTCCCTCCAGCCAGAAAACCATATGGCACACTGAAGCAGTTTGAAATATTACATTAAATCTATCTAAAGATATGTTTGTGCCTTAAGGCAGCTTTCCTTTTAGATAAAGCCAAAGATTTGTCCATAATTCTTATAAATGGATGACTGAAAAATTCCAGTGTGAGCAATGGTATGTTAAAAATGAGGTAAATATGCTTGGGTTAAATTATCACCTCCAAAATGCACTCCCACATTCCAAAATTATGAAAGATTTGGATAAAAGAGTCATTCAGTTCCTACTAAAGAACCGTGTCTGTCTATTTATGAATATTTCAAATGATTTATTAATAACACTAAGTTCTGGAATGTGTGACATTTCATATAATATTATGGTCATGAATATGCAGTATTTCCAGCCATATCTCTGTTACCTGTTAAAGCACCTTTATGTAATGTATTAATTCTCCATATGTACTACAAGTCCCATAAATCCTAGGCAGCCCAAATGTTCTCAACAGAAATTTTGTGACTTTAATTACAACACATCTGGAATGCAGCAGGTCAGAAATATGCTTGAAGATGATTCCATCCTTATTGTTATGCTGCTTTGCTTTATGTATCTGGTTGTAGCAATATCTTCCTTGCTTCTGCAGAAACACTTACTTATTTATTTGAAAACTTAAAGGAAAGATGTAATGCCATAATTTACACCACTCAAAAAAATAAAGGGAACACAAAAATAACACATCCTAGATCTAAATGAATGAAATATTTTTATTAAATACATAATATTACATAATTAAATGTGCTGACAACAAAATCACACAAAATTATCAATGGAAATCAAATTTAGCAACCCGTGGAGGTCTGGATTTGGAGTTACACTCAAAATTAAAGTGGAAACAAAAAACAGGCTGATCCAACTTTTGAGTGTAATGTCCTTAAAAACAAAGGTCAACAATTGAGGCTTAGTGTGTTGGTGTAGCCTCCATGTGCGCGTGTATCACCATTCCCTACAATGCCTGGCAGAACCTGATGGAGGTGGCAGATGGTCCTCCTGAGGGCTCTGCCTCCACCACCTGGACTAAAGCAGTCCCGCAACTCCTGGACAGTCCCTGTGGGTGGCAAAATGTGGCCATTGGTGCGATGGTAGCGAGACATGAGTGTCCCAGATGTGCTCCCAATTGGAATTCATGTCTGGGGGAATGCGGCCAGTCATCAAATGCGTCGTCTGCACGGAACTGCTTGACACATGTCCAGCCACTATGAAGTTCCAGCACTGTCTTGGCATTATGAGGGAAGCCCAGGGCCAACTGCAGCCAGCAAATTATGGTTCACAGAAAGGGGTCTGGAAGACTCATTCTCGTACCGTAATGGCAGTTCAGGCTATCTCTGATGAGCACATGGAGGGCTGTGCGGCCCCTCAAGAATCCCCAACCAGCCACACCACATGTAAGCGACTCTCTGCCAAACTGGTAAATCTGGAAGATCGCTTGCAGGCAGCTAAAACGTTCTCCAGTGGCATCTCCAGAATCCTATCACATCTGTCAATTGCTCAGTCGTGACTGCTTCATCTATGTGAAAGCACAGGGTGCAGTGTGAATTTGCCAACTGCTTGGTGGTTCTCTGGCAAATGCTCAAATTTCCTGCATGGTGTTGGGCTGGTAAGCACAACCCCCCTGTGGACATCCGGGCCCTCCATACCATCCTCATGGAATCTGTTTCTGACCATTTGAGCAGCAGTCCACGATGCACATTTGTGGCCCGCTGTGAGGGTCAGATCTTTGCAGGGCTAGGCAGTGCTCCCCGTGTCCCTCCTTGCACAAAGGGCGGAGTAAAGTGAGTCTAATCTGGGTTGTTGCCTCCTACAGCCTCCTCCATGGTCTCCTGTGTACTGGCACTGTTCTCCTGGAACGGCGCTCCATGCCTTGGACGACTAACGCTGACAGACAACGAAAACCATTCTTGCCACAAGGCTCGCATTGAGATGTGCCAATCCCTGGATGAGCTAGCACTAACATAAGCCATTGGTGTGGGAATTTGTAGAGTCACATCTCATGCTACCCATGAGAGTGATGAAGACACAAATACGGAGCATTCAGAAGTGAACCAATGTACCATCACCAGGAAAGCATAGGAATCTGAGAAGTGGTTCTGTCGTCACTATATTGACGTACAGCCTGCAAACCATTTCCCTATATGTGGGAATGTCTTGCTAACTGGCCTTATGCTTTCCAACTGTTGTCATATTCATTTCGACTAACAGCATGTGAAACTTGATGTCAACTGAGACACCTGGCAATCGCTTGTACTAAGGTGGACCAGTTGGAACTTTCAAACATGAGAGTGTGATTGACTTGGAGTTACATTGGTGTTGTTTTAAAGTGTCCTTATTTTTTTGAGCAGTGTAATTTAACTCTGCATTTAGCATTTACAAAGAAAGGATTTGAACCATAGCCCACCAAAATGATAAATTGTGAAATACTTGGGCTAAATCAATAACCTCAATGAACCAGAAATTTTGTTTCGCAAAAATGCTAAATTCTGAGAGAAGAAAAAGACCCATATTTTACAGATAGGAGTTTGACAGGGAACTTGGAGAGCTTCTAGCCAATTTCCTGCTCAAGCAGAAGATCCTATAGTACCACACACATTCTGATAAGTGATTGTCTAATCTCTTATTAAAAACCTCCAGTGAGGTGAAACACCTGCCAACTCCTGAAAGCAAGCCTCTCACTGATTGATTGTCCCCTGTCAGGAAAATTGTTCTTGACAATCTAGTTTGGTTGTCTCTGATGTGTTTCTTCATCTTTCCATTGCTTCTTGTCCTGTCGTTTGCAGGGTGCGCTTTGGAGAAGTACTTTGATTCCCTCTTCTTTGTGGAACCCATCAACTATTAGACACACTGATTTCAATGTATTCAGCCCTAGGTTTTCCATTTTATTAAACTAGACAATACCCAGATTCCTTGCAACCATTACTTCATGAGGTTTTTATCCTCCAGTCCCCTAATCATCTTCTTTGCCTCTTTCCTGCAGTCTTTCTAGAGTCTCAAAACAATATTTTTTATAAGATGGTGAAAAAAACTGGAAATGCAATATTCCAATGTGGTGGAACACTGCCAGTTTGCAAGCGCTTCAGCAGCAGAGGCAGGAATCCGCATCATGCACGTCCCTGCTGAGCTCCGCTGCACTGAATGCCCCCAATCCAGCTGATTTGGGGGCTATAGTTACCCGCCGTAGAGGTAACTGAAGATAGGGGAGAACTCGCAGGGGTCCGGGGATATCGTAACCCCTCTCCTGCGCTGCTTAACTCCCATTTTCCCAAAGTGGTGGGGTGCGGTCAGCAATGGCCGAGCACACAAAGACTTTACATCCGAGATAAAACTCTTCATCGTGGAATAAGAGTGTGCAGGGAGGAAGCTGAAGAAAAGTGAAAAGTTTTTGGCTAACCGGATGAACAAGTAATATTCTAATATACCGCGCTGGAATTTAAGTTTTATTAAAGATACATCGTTCCCGCAAGACGGAAAGAAGCGCGCGATATGAAAGTAAAATGGGAAATGTTTTATTTTTTTCTCACTTCGTCCGGTTCCTTTTACGGTGAATAGGCAATGAAATATGAGAAATCAAGAAAAACCCATTTTGGTCATGCAGCCATGTATTAAATTGAAAATTGGAAAGCCAGGGGACCAATAAAGATTTTCTGAGCAATGTGAAAAGAATAAAAAACTTTTTTGCTATACAGTGGGAAAGGGAGCAGGAAGACAGAATATATTAAGATTTGTCTGGAGAGGCCTGACTTGGAATTTATAAGTTTGAGCGAGCAAAACTGTAACAAAACTTCTAAAAGAATATTTTTAACTGGAGTGTATAACTGAAGCTATAACCCCAGGAAAGCAAAAATTGATAAAGAAGAAAGTGCTAGGAAGATAGACTGTGTGTATTTGGAATGCTTGGTGAGCTTTGGGATTATTGGAATTAATAAATTATTTGAAAGCCTAAAAATATTTGGGTTGTCTAAAAAAAATTTTTACAATGCACAACTGTGATCGACATTGAAAAATTGAATTTAAAAAGCTAAAAAGAAAGAGGATCAAGAAGGGGAAGGGCTCTTATCTATGAATATGTTTTTTTCCATTTTTTAGGAAATGGTGATTTATGACCGAGAAACTACAAGAACAGAAGATTGAATAGAAGAAGAAGGCCATCTTTAATTCATACAAAACAACTTTAAGCCAGGGAAATAAAAGGGAAAGAGTGAAAAGAGAATGGAGAATTTAAAAGCTACTTAAAAAACAACCAAGAAAAGGGAAAAATAAGGTGAAAAATAGCAATATAATGCAGAAAGACAACACAGAAAAGAGAAATACAGAAGAAGTGTGGAGATCTAAGAGACAAGGGGGTAAAAGAAACAGGATTGGAGAAGAAAAGAAAATGGAATCAAGGAAGAGGAAGTTTTATCTATTATATATTTATAACAAGATCGTAGAAAAAACAAGATCTATTCAGAGATAGCTGGGTAAAATATGATTAAAGCAGATTGCTGCAAAGAGTACAGGTAAGACTCGTATATGAGTTGTATTTATTTATTTGAATAATGTTAGGAAAATTTGGATTTTAATAATTAGAGCTTATATTGTTATGGATTATGTTTTTTAATTATATTAATAAAAAATATTATGTCTTTTTTTATTTTAATAGTATACGTAAGTAGCTTCAGAATGTACTTCAAGTAGACAAACCAGAATGAAAAGTATATTTATTTTTAAGTGTTAGAATTTTGGGGAAAGATTTAAAAGGTGTCATACTTAAATTCTGTGATTAGCAGCGAGAAATTTTGGTGTAAAGAGAAAAGATAATAGAAAGTTGAAATGAAGAAAAGACATATTAGGAAGACAAGGAGTAAAGGCAAGGATTGGAGAGGAAAAAGAAGGGACCAAAGGAAAGCAGAAGTACAAAAAGTGTTAAAACAGAGATCGTAAAGAAACAAGATCTATTTCAGGAGATACTGGGTTAAATAGATTAACAAAGAAAAGTACACAAGCCTTGTAAATTGTTGTATGGTATATTTGGAACTAAGTTACGAAAAATTGGGATTTAATAATAAGCGTAATTTGTTATGGATTATTTTTTAATTATATATAAAACTATTATTACTTTTTATTTTTAATCAGTAGAGTAGCTTCAGCAATTACTAAGTAGAACCAGAATGAATATATATTAATTCTCTCGTTAAATTTAGGAGAAGAATTTTGCAAAGTGTATTAATATTTCAATCGTCTGATTACAGGATACGAACTTTTTGTTAATGACGATAATTCAGAAAAATAGTGGTAAAAAATATGATTAAAAGAAAGAGACTCTGCATAAGTACATAAGATATAGTATTGTTGTAATATTTATATGCTGAAAGAATGTTAGATAACACTGATATTTTAATACCATAGAAAGCGTTGTTAATTTGTTATGCGATATATTATTTTAATACATATTAAGTAAACTGATTATTATTCTTTTTTATTTATACATATAGTAAATTAGCTTCAGAATGTACTATATGCCCGAATTCAGAAATAGACAGAGTATATATTCATTTTAAGTGTTAATATTTAGGAGAAAGATTTAAAAGCATCATGACTTTCAACTCAAGTGATTACAGGAGAAATTTTGTATTAACTACGAGAAACAGATAATCAGAAAAGTTGGACAATGAGAAAAAGAACAAAAGCAAATATGCCATAATGATTTAAATTAAGAGCATGAAATAAATAAAAATAGAGATTAAGAAGGGTGAAAAGAGGGGAGAAAGCTATAGTTGAAAATGTAGAATGGTAAAGAAGATATGAACCATGTGGATGAAAAGTCGGGGCATGGAATTGGTGTCTGTATAAAAAGATGTAACCCGGGACTAAGCCGCTTTCCAAAAAGAAGTTTTATGTTTTGATGTTTTGCGTTTTGATTGTGTATGTTTGTTTATTGAAAACTAATAAAAATTTAAAAAAAAATATTCCAAATGTGATCTTGTCAAGGCTTATAAAGTTATCCCTTCTTCCATGAAAAATTATGTCTCCAATTTTTGGTCACAGAAAGCAATACTTCTACTCTATTCTACATTACAAATATGAAGAATTAACTGTGATCTGATTTAGTGATCGGTATAAGTTTCAGAAAATAAAACCCAATTTTTGGTTTGAACAAAGTAGAGCAGGAGTGTCAAACTCACGGCGTCATGGCGGCATTACATGATGTATCAGGACTTTTCCCCCTCTTTGTTAAACCAGGTGGGGGTGAGACCAACACGTGACACTTCTGGTCCATGGACCATGGTTTGACATCCCTAAAATAGAGTGGAAAAAGCAGCTTTTGCATAAATGTGGTATTGATTTTCGTGCATTTACTTTTATTTGTTAATTTGATTGAAATTATTAATCTGGTTAGTCAATTTAACTCAGAGAATTGTTGAAATAGCCAATCAATCTATGAATTGAAGCTTCACACAATCCTATTTTGTGGGGCAAGACTCTACTGTAAGAAGAATGTCCAGTTTTGAATGTCACACTTAAAGAAGCATATTGATAAATTAAAGCAAGATCAGACTAAGATCAACCAGGATTTGGAGAAGTTAAGAAGAAAAAAAAAGCTTGGGAACTAGCTCTGTATGCTTAGCTTTGAAAAGTTTGAAGGAAAATACAATCGCACTTTTCAAATACCTGAACATGAAGACTTATTCCTCATCATTCCAGAATATGGCTTGAACAATAATTGGCTTAAGTTACAGGAAGGAGTTTTCACGTGAATGTTACACTGCCCTGTATGTTTGGCAAAAAAATGCACTGTATAAAAGAAGTTCCATTAAAGTTAGCTCTATGTCAGCTTCTTAAAGCAGCCATGTTATTTTTTCCCAGACTAGTTGAAAAAAAATATATAGTTGCCTTCAAGAGTTCCTGTGCTTCAACTTGCTGCATACTGAAACACTTCTTTGGACTAATTCTGAGAATCTGCATAGTGGGTTTTATATACATACATACATACATACATACATACATACATACATACATACATACATACATACATACATACACACAGATATATTTACAAACACACATCCATTCATATATATATATTGGACAGGGATGCCAACTCCAAGGCTGTTCAGAACAACATGGAGAGGTCAGGGGAAAAAGTTATTGTCAAAACTCAGCTTTACTTCTCTCTTTCCACCACCACTTGACTTCCACCAACTGATGATTTTTTTTTCTTTGTTGAAGGGCTACTTTGGCTTCAAGTGATTGATAAAAGAGAGATATTTGTATTTAGTGTTGAAAGGTGCAGGGAGAAACATTGAAAACTTGTCTTCAGCTTTGCACGTGTCAAATATCAAGGGTCTTGATATCCCCACAGGAATCCATCTGAGTTGAAAATCATGTCACGAACAGCTGCCTTGACATGCACGTACTTCAGAACTAGCCTTTCCTACTGCAGTGCAGTTGGTAACAACTGCAGGTGATTTGAAAGTGGATGTCTGGTGAGATTTAATGAGAGTTTGATCTAAGAATAGATGCTTTCTTTCCCCTAACAGTGCTTGTTATTTTTCCTGCTTAAGACTTAAAGATAAATTCTTGTTAACCTCAGTGTATCAATCACATATCATCTCCACTGAATCTCATGCTGTTGCATGTATCCACAGGGTGTTCTAGTTTCCTCATAAAAGATTGTTTTATTTCTCATTATGTTTTTTTTTTCTGCTTCTCTTCCTGTTCCTTTTCTTCAGCTTTAGGGAATTGTCTCTTCGAGTATACCTCTTGCTTCATCTATTTCTTTGAGCTTGGGAATCTTCTGTGGACTCTCATCAATAGTACAAAAATGTAGAGTATGGTACTTGAGAATATGTTAAATTTCTTGGGAAGCAATTCTGATAGAGTTTCCCCTCCAAGTGGAACAGGCTGCTGCTTTTAAAAGAGAGGGACACATAGCACATAACAAGACTGAAGTCTTCATTAGAAAGAAAAGTCGCCTCATTAAGGAATGCTGGAAAAAAGAGCTTAATGTGCCATTTTTCATTAGGGGGTCCCTCAAGGTGAAAAATGCTTTCAAACACTTCAGGGATGTTTCCCAGGTTTCCATGGTAGTAACTGTCAGGGGATGAAAGGCATATTTATGTACCCTATTATTTTCCTATCATCTTTTGGTGCCCTGATCTGTATTTCTGGATGCAATTTTTCAAAGGGAAATGGCATAAGCAGAGCCAAAGGTCTTAAAATTGAGTTTAAATTCCCAACAAATTTCAGGGCAATCCAAGTTAAAAGGAGAACTTGAAACCCTCCCTTTCTTCAGTTTTGCAAACTGAAAAAAAAAAAAAAAAA
>BHFT01052076.1:12494-29182 GCA_004320025.1 Laticauda laticaudata
AAAAAAAAAAAAAAAAAGCAATCAGAAGCTGATGGATCTCATTATTATCATTGCCAGAAATCCTGCTGATGGCCATTTGAGACTTCTCAAACCCCTTAGAATAGGGTGCAAACTCGCAATGTCATGTTGTCGTCACACAATGTATCTCAGATTTTTTTCCCCTTTACTAAAACAGGGTTGGGCGTGGCCAGCATGTGACGCATCCAGCCCATGGGCTGTGAGTTTGACACCCCTGCTTTAGAAGGAACAAGTTGAAGCTATATCAATGATTTCTAGCATGACTAGCACCTTTCATCCAGGAAGGAAATTCTTCTAAAAATGTTATTATTTTTTAAACTCTTTGATCTATTTAATTTTTATAGTTATAAATCTAGGAAAATAAAGGTAGGAAAATATAATAAGAAAAGAAGTTAACAATGGTGAGGACTCACTTTAGCTCATTCCACTCATGATTTCCCTCTCCAAATTATCTTGGAATATCCCAGTTAATCAGACATTATTATTTCCAGATATTTATGGTTTGCCTTACCCAATGGTACATTCCAGATATATTGGGTCTAAAATATACAGAATCCTCGTCCAATTATTGGACAAGCTGACTGGACATTCTGACTATTTTGGGGTCTGCATATCTGAAGGGCATCACTTTAGGAAAGGCTAATTTAGTAGAAGGAGGGAAAAGTCTGCTTGAAACAGCTGATGTCAAAGCCGTGAGAAATTGCTTGCTTCCCTTTTGTTCATATCCAGTTTTGAATGAAACTATTTTTTACAATGAGCTCTGTTTAGCTGGAAGAGCCCAACCCTCTACAAATACAATTTTAAACTTGACTTTGAGGATTTTTTAAATTTCATCCCTTCAAGTCAGTATTAACTCCTGATGATTGTGTGGACTAATTCCTGCAGTTTTCATGGCAAGATTTTTCAGAAGTGATTTGCCATTGCCTGTTTCTTGGAGCTGAGAGAGAGTATCTGGCAAAGGTCACTCAGTTGGCTTTCTGCCTAGGGTAGGGCTAGAGCTCACAGTCTCCCAGTTTTTAGCCTGGTGCCTTTGTCACTACACCAAACTGGCTCCATTTAAGAGTGTGCACTTGGTTTTAATTGCCTCTTAAAGTAAGAACTAATCCTTCTCCCATACTTTCAAGGTTTTTTTCCCCAGATTTTACCCTGCATTTTGGAATATATTACTTTCAGTTTGACTTGCCTTAGGCCCTCCTCTTCTTTTTGATAATTTAAAACCCACTTTAATATCTATTTCATGTATATTGCATCCAAATATCATAAAATCCTCAGGCATTCTCTTCATTTATTTAGTTTTTTGCAGTACTATAGCCTACCCCAGTCCCAAAAGACTGTGGGAAATATACAACATTGATAGAAAGAAAGTCGAAACTATAATAATAAATAAGTAAATCAGAATAAGGTCAAAAACAAAAAAAGGCAAAAGGTATACCCCCAATAAAGCCCAAAGTAAATATCCATAATCAGCCCACTGGGACTGAAAATAGGCTGCAATATATCAATTTTAGTCTGTTTCTAGAATAGCTAGAAAACATACACAACCCATCTGGAGAGAATGTAGTTCATAGGATGGAGACTATTGCAGAGAAGTTCTACTGAATCATCTCACCCATACTTTCATGACCTCATAAGAGAGCCACTTTGGTGTAGTGGTTAAGGTAGCAAGCCAGAAATCAGCAAACTATGTTCTTGTCCGGGGTCTCTAACCTTGGCTGGCTGAGGAAGTCTGTCTGAGGAATTCTGGCAGTTGAAGTCCACAAGTCTTAAAGTTGCTAAGGTTGGAGACCCCTGTTCTAGTCTTTCCTTAGGCATGAAAGCCATCTGGGTGATTTTAGACCAGTCTCACCCCAACCCACTTTTAGACCTCTCTCACCCCAACCCACTTCAAAGGGTTATGGTTGTGGGGATAATCGGAGGAGAAAGGAGTATAGTGTGTTTGCCACCTTGAGTTATTTATAAAAATAATGAAGATGGGATATGGGTATATAAACAAATAAGGGCAGGACAATTTCAGCAGGCCTTCTCTAAATGAATGAATTGGAAAGAAAGATTTAGTTCTGGCTAAGGACTGTCTGATGTAATCTGGTGCTGTGCTCTTTAGGGCTCTGCACCTTTATTTGCTGGTCTAAAAAACAAAGAACTCCTAAAGATTCCTTTTTTCTTCCTTTGCAAAGTATAAAGTCCATTTTTAATTACATGGCCCGTCAGAAGACAGGAAAATCATTAGAATAGCCATTCTATGCTATGTTCTTGAAAGTTTTATTGATCATGGTAGTTGACTTTCTGATTTTGTTTTGTTTTTGTGAATTCATCTGCACTGAGATTGTACTAACAGCTTTTTTTTTTTACCACAATGGAGACTTGAATTTACAGAGATGAGCACAAGCTCTCAAAGTTTGAATTCAGTCTTCTGCTGTAGTTTTCCCACCCAGCCAGTTCCTGCTGCTACCACTGTGTGATTAAGCAGCTCTCCTAAGATTGCATTTCTGGATCAGTAATTGTATAAATACAAACAGTCTGGCTGCCTGAAGAACTTCAATTTTTAATGAGGACTTTTCATCTTGAGATGTCTGAAGGAGAGGCACACATATGTGACCTTTCTAGCTGCATGCAGCTTGTGTTTTGAGCTTCTGTAAACAGCTGTCTTTTTCAATAGGATGGTGTCTGGAAGGCTGCATTCCTGTTAGTGGGTGCTTCACTAGTCACCATACTTTGATGTTCAGTCACATCATTTGTTCCCCCAAAGGCTGCTTTCTTTCATTCTCTTAATACCCTGAAAATGCTTTCAGGGTATTAACACTAGAATGGGTGCAGTTCTTCTGTTTATTTTTTCTAATTAATATGCCATTAAGGCTCAGAGATCTCATAATAAGGAAAGGCCTTGGGAAGTAAAAGGGAGGGCTCATGAAAGTTGTTGGATGATGAAGGCTGCTGGGCAACTTTGCAATGGGCTGGAAACAATTTGAAGATGAGGAGAATAAAAACTCTTTCTCACTGCCAAAACAATTCCACAAGTACTAGACTAACAATCAAGAAATAAACAATATTACAATGAAGGAGCTACTAACTCAGACAAATAATCTGACAGTAAACAGCAGCCTAATCAAAGAACCACTCAGAATATCCAAGAATACTCAACAATATTGACTGGATAAGCCACTAGTACAAAAAGAGAGAGCAAACCCTATTCTCATTTAGCAGTGATAATATTACCTAGTTTGATAGTGAAACGTCTGTAAGAGAACCACCAAGCTCAGAGAACATTAAAGACTCCACAGTTCAACCCTGAACTAAAATATTCTCTTCAATTGGGATAATTCCATTAATTAATGTGTTCCTCTAAACTTCCAAATAAATTTCAATCCAATTTTGACTGATTTTCCTCTTCTTGTTCATATTTATCCCGTTGTGGGTTTTTTTTGTTCATTCTGTAATTCTCTGTATAAGTGTGTGAGGATTTTGGAGGATGCTTTGTGAGGTCCTTCAAAAACTTTGCTTTTCAAAAGAGATATTTGATGGAATCATTGTCAAATCCTTTTCTGACCTCCTACTTTCAGCCTCTCTGCATGTATTGAAGTGGTGCAGGCTTGCTGTGTTGAGGACTCATGTCTCTATTCCATTTTTGATAAAACAACAGAGCCTGCAGCACTGAACAAAAGTCCTTGGCTCACCTACATTCTTTGTAATTTCCTTTGGTGGTGTGAATCCTAGTTTTGGCCTTACAAGATAGACCACTCACTATCTCACGATTGCTCCAGTTTCTCATTTTCTTTTATTCCCTATTTCTTAACCTCCCTTACTTTATTACATTAGGTTTTCTTCTTCTTCTTCCACAGGAACATTATTTTACCAATTATAATGAAAGATCTCAAGGAAAAGAGATCTGGACATCATAGACTATACTACAAACAGTCTTTTCTACTTTGCTGCTTATTCAGCTGACCTTGAAAAAGGCAGGAGATGCAAAATGGGGTTTCTAAAGCCCATGTCACACCGAACCAACGGATGCAAAGAGGATGTAAAATGGACAAAAAACCTTGCCATCCGTTACGTTCGAAAACGCGATTGTACTCACTGCTCCGTTTGGCTTCCTCTCTATCCGTCAGCATCCGTCTATTGACATTTCATCCGCTCAGAAAAGTTTTGGGCTGCCTAAAACTTTTGCGCGGAAAATGTATCCAGTTCGTCTGTTCTGCATCAGCTACCGCATGACCGCTATCGTATCCGCTACGCATACCGTTACGCATCCGTTATGCATCTGCTATATCCGCTTGGCATCTGCTGTGCATCCGCGCAACTCACATCCACCAGACGCAGGAGGAAGTGGAACGGACGCAAACCAGATGCAGAACGGATGCAGAGAATGGATACCAAGCAGAAACAAAGCGTTTAAAGCAGAAAAAACATTTGCAGAGGGACCTATCTCGGATATTAAGGATGCCTAGAGGATGCCTAGAGGATGCCTAGAGGATGCCTAGAGGATGCAAAGGGACACATATACTGCCTATAAAAAGGGGGAACAACTCGTCTGCATCTCACTTTCAGACCAGCAGCCCACCTGTGCAGACCTCTGCAGCCTTCATTTGACTCTTCCTCTAACAGCATCCAGTCATGTCCACCGTGGATCGTACCACAGTCCTTTTGGCAGCCACCATACTTCTGCAACAGTACGAAGCCATCTACAGGCTCTGTGAACTCTACTACAGGAAGAAAAAGAGGCGCCAAGAAGCGTCTGGGTCCAAAAATGGATCGGAGAAGAGCAGAGTACGGACTGTACAACAAGCTGTGGTGGAGCTCAGGAACGAAGACACTCGGCCCGTTCTAAAACTTCATGAGGATGCCTCCAGCCATATTTGATGGAGTTGTGCAGTGCCTGACACCCAGGTTGACCAAGCAGAACACCAACTTCCCACCCAGCCTGGAACCTGGGCTCAAGGTGGCACTCACTCTGTGCCACCTGGCCTCAGGGACCACCTACAAAGCATGCAGTACGGCTGGAGGGCCACACAACACCATCAGCATTGTGGTCAGAGAAATGGTGCTGGCCATCATCGAAGAATACAAGGAGGAGCTCCTCCAGTGCCCCTCCACTGAAGAAGGATGGAAGAAAGTTGCAGAGCAGTGGTATCAGAGGTGGAACTTCCCCCACACCGTTGGAGCCATCATATGGCAAGCACGTGGCCTTGCAAAGCTCCAGCCAAGTCGGGGTCCACTTATTTCAACTACAAGGGCTTCTTCAGCATCGTCCTCTTCGCCATGGTCGATGCTGACTACAAGTTCATGTACATCGATGCTTCAGGCTACGGCTCATGTTCAGATGCCCAGGTTATACAACGCCAGTCACCTCAAGGAGGGGCTGGAATGCAACCTCATCGTGGGCTTCCCAGATCCAGACCCCCTGCCCAACGACACGCAAGATGTGCCCTACTTCATCATGGGGCATGACGCCTTCTCCCTCAGAACCTACCTCATGAAGCCATAAACTTCCAAACTCCTGACCCATGAAGAGAGGATCTTCAACTACAGGTTGTCCAGGGCAAGGCGGGTGGTGGAGAATGCCTTTGACATCCTGGCCAACAGGTTCCAGGTACTTCTCACCACCAGCAGCATCGCCCAGAGACCGTGAGGGGATCGTTGAAGCTTGCTGCATCCTGCACAATCTCATGCGCACCCGCTACCCCAATCTTGCACACAGGCTCATGGACCATCAACAGGCAATGGGGACATGGAGCTGGGGAATGGAGGCAAGGCGAAACCTGATTGACACTCAAGGATGTGCAAGGCCACAACAGAGCCTCATGTGAAGGGAAGAAGCACCGCAACCTCCGGAACACTGGTGAAGCTCCCCAGCTGGAGCGGTGGAGTGGCAAGACAGGATGGTAGTGCTTAATGGATGCTTCCTTCAAGCCTGTCTCATCACACGGATGAAATTGGGCCATGTATGTTGGGTGGGCCTACAATGAACAGGGCATTTAATAAACAGTTGTGTTTGTGTCAAATTGTGGATCAATGCTTACATTGTTATTGATAAAAAAGGGCCATAGGTGTGGCACCTGGGAGGGTAGACCATACAGTCCACGATGCTTGCACTGGAGGTTTATCTATCCCACAGCTATTAGCCATCCCAAAGGATCCTTGCTCATTCCACAGGTATCCCTGCCCACCCCTACTGCTATCTTAACCCATCCCACAAGCATGCAAAGGCTTAAGCCACTTCTAAAGTTTCACCAAGACTTTATTAAAACAAATAAATGAAGCAAGTGTGTGAATCAAAGATAAACTTTATTGAACAACAAGCTGTAAAAAAAAAAATGACCCAGGTCAAGTGTCCAATAAAATCCACAGGTAGCCAGCTACCCAGTCTCTGGCACTCTTCTTGGTCATCTCGGAGGTGTGCCCAGTCTGCAGGGGTGAAGGTCCAGGTGCTGTGGTGGTGGGGTGTCTGGAGTGCCTGGCCCTGAGAGACAATAGGGGACGGTGTGTTGAGGAAGGTGTCGGACAGCTGGCTCAGCCCCGCGATGCTGAAGAGGTCCTTCCTCCATGCCATGGGTGTCAGCCCCAGTACTGATGACAGATGTATGAGCCAGACTTGTTGTGGGGTGGAGGAAGGGAGTAGTGTAGTGGGGCTGTCGCTCTGCAGCTGGGTGAGGACTGGCGTGGGTGGCATCATTGGCGTGGGTGGCATCGCTGTCATCAGTGGCATCATTGTCGTGGGTGGCATCGGTGGCATCAGTGGAACCGGTGGCAATGGTGTCGCCCGATGACTCTGTGCCTGGACTGGGAAGGGCTGCTACCTGTGCTGCGGAACCTCCTGGTAGCCGTAGCCCTGGTAGGTGAGGGCCTGTGGGAAGCCTTGGAATGGAGGCACATCACCACTCTGGGGTGGAGGTGGAGGAGCAGACCTGGACTGGGTGGGACAGGTTTCTGGGTCTGGAGGTTTGTGAAGCAGCTCCGTGATCCGGTCCTCACCAGCTGGTACTATGGATCTGCCATGTCCTGAGGTCTGGTTGACATAGGTGAGGAAGGGCTTGCGGTTGGAGGATGAGGAGTCGTTGTGGACCAGCTGAGAGAGGAGATCTATGCTGGTGCGGATGGTGTCCCTGATCTCACAGCTGGACAGTGTGGCTCCAGCCTCCTGCTGTCCGGCTCTCTGCCTTTCTGCGGAGGCGGAGCTGTGGGGGTGTGGATGCGGCTAGGACTGTGCTGGACTCGATGTCTCCTCTCTCCCACCGCACCAGGGAGTCCCTACGCACTCCATCACGCTTACCACACCTGTCCGCGGGTTCTCTGCCGTGGCACGCTCCACAGAAACCTGCCTGGAGACAGGGACTGACTCTCGCCGGAAGAGGAATGGCTCTCAGCAGGCTGCCAGAGAGAGAGGGTAGTGAGAGGGCTGCTGTGTCTCCTCGGTGGCGGACCTCACCCTCCAGGAAGCTGCACCTGGCCATGACGTAGGTCTCTCTGTCCGTCAGCTTCACAGTGGCCTGGCCAGATTCTTGAGGTGCAGCTTCCCGTACCAGGTGTGCATATGTTTCCACCAGCCGAGGAAGCACCTCCGAACTGTAACCCATACTCTCTGCCCTCTCTCTCCAAGCAGCCGCTTCCGCTTGGTGTCCCTGTACAGCCGGTGTCCCTTCCACCACAAATAGTCGTTCCTCTCTCAGCTACTCCAGCAACTCATCCTCGTGCGCCTCCTCAATGCAGTATTGCCTCCTGTCCCGCCCTGCATACACCTCTTCCTCCCTTTGGCTGGACCAGATGGGCCCTCATCAGAGGGGCTCCCAGGTAGTAGGGGCTGCTCCTCCACACGCGCCAGCAGCGCAGCACCAGCAGGGTCATCATCATCATCATCATCGTCATCCTCACCAGCAGGATCATAATCAGGATCATCATCAGGATCATCATCATCATCAGCAGCAGCAGCAGCAGCAGCAGCATGATCATCAACATCCAGCAGCAGCAGCAGCGGTAGCAGAATCAGCAGCAGCAGGACCAGCAGGACCAGGATCAGCAGCAGTAGAGTAAGCACCAGCAGGCCAGCAAGTCCAGGAGCACGAGCAGGACGAGCAGGACGAGCAACCAGGAGCACGAGCCAGGACAAGCAAGTCCAGGAGCACGAGCAGGACGAGCAGGACCAGCAGGACAAGAGCAGCTTCAACAGAGTAAGCACCAGCAGAAGCCCCAGCACCAGCAGAAACACCATCGCCAGGAGCAGCTTCAGCAGAAGCCCCAGCAGAAGCAGAGTCAGGGGCAGGGTGCGGGAGGTTGGCCCTGTCCCTCTTGCCAGGGATGGCGGCAGGCTGCTAAGCTTTCGCTTCCTCCCCATGGTTGTGGGGTTGCTGGCAGGCACGGAGGCTGGCAGGCAACCAAGGCTGGCAGGAAGCCAGGCACCAAGCTGGTATAGGCAGGCACCAAGGCTGGCAAGGAAGCCTGGCAGGAAGGCAGGCAGGCAGGCAGGCACCAAGGCTGGCTGGAAGGCAGGCTGTCAGCAAGGCTGGCAGGCAGGCATGCAGGCAGGGCAGGCAAGGAACTTGAAGTGTCACAGCAGGTCTTCCATGGAATGCTGGCCACGTGCGAGCTGCTTCCCTTTATATCCGCATGGCTTGCGCAATGCATCCCCCCTGCAATGCGCAATTAACGCCAGGCATCTGCTAGCTTCCGCTCTGCAATCTGCTCTGCATCTGCTTCATCCGTTCCGCTCCACTTTGTGGAGGCCCCCTGGAAGCCCCTGCGGTTTGCACATCCGCCCCCATCCGCTTCCCTCCGCTGGGCTTCCGTTCAGCATCACTTTGCATCCGCCCTGCGTCCTCCCCGCGTCCGTGTTATCCGCTCCGGTTATGCAAATTTTTTGCCCCTTTTTGAGAGCGGATAAAATGGATAACAATGGATGGAACATTTTGCTCGTCCGTTGTGTCCTTTTTGCATCCGTTGGCCGGTGTGACATGGGCTTAACAGTTGATTGGTATATGGAGAAGAGTTTATTTATTAGCAAAGGTGGACCAATTACCTTGCTTTCCAATTTATTTCCAAGTCTGGTTCAAAGTACCATAGTAATTTGGCCTCATGAAGATTTGCATAACTCATCTCCTCCCATATGACATGGTTCACAGACTATATCTTTTGTCAGGAGATTTGTTATAAATCCACTTCCAAGAGAAGCAGTACTGGGGCCAGACAATATTGAGGATTTTTCAGTGGAAGTAGTCCAAGTCCGAAACTATCAGGGAATTGTGCAGCAGGTGTCCAAATAAAGCCAGAGACACTGACACAAACCTGTAGTTTTATATAAATAAATAAATAAATTTACATCTTAAATAATGGGCTTCATCCAACAAAATGAACTTTAATGTGAAGCAAAAGCAAAGTTTTACATTTAGGCAGGAAAAATCAAAGGTACAGATTAGGCAAGAGCTGATTCAAAAACAATAACTGTGTCAGGGACCTTGGAGTCCTAGTGGATGATCACTTGAATATGAGCCAATAATGCTAATACAATCCTGGGTTGTATAAATCCTAGTATGACCACGTCTGGAATACTGCAACCAATTTTGATCACCATATTACAAAAAAGATGTTGAGACTATGGAAAAAGTTCAGAGAAGAGCAACTAAGATTATCAAAGGCCTGGAGACTAAAACATATGAAGAATGGCTGCAGGATCTGGGTTTGGCTAAGGAAAAGAATAATTAAGGGTGATATGATAGTGGTATTCCAATACTTGAGGGCCTGCCACAAAGAAGGGGGGGGTGAAATTATTCTCCAATGCACCCCAGGACAGGACAAGAAACAACGGTTGGAAATTGATCAAAGCTGGAATTAAGAGAAGCTGGAATTAAGGATAAATTTCCTAACAGTGAGGACAATTAACCAGTGGAACAGCTTGCATTCAGAAATTATGGGTGCTCCATCACTGGATGTTTTTAAGAGGAGTCTAGAAAGTCACTTATCTGAAATGATATAGGTTCTGCATGAGCAGGGGGCTGGACTAGAAGACCTCCAAGATCCCTTCCAGCTCTTTCTATTCTAAAAATAAAAAAATTCTAAATCTATATATACAGCCAACAAATAGGCATCATGAGATAAATCACAGAGCACACAGGGTACCCAGAAAAAAAAAGGCAGGGAAAAAGGGAAACTCCCCCTCCACACTCACAGCAACCAATCACAGAGCAGGAGCCATCAATTTTAAACCCAATCAACTATAACTGTTGGTTCTGGCCAATTGTACAATCCCAGAGTTCCAGCGACTTAATTTAAATATCTTAATAGGAACGTTCTCCAAAGATAGTGAAGCTGGTTCTAGCCTATCTCAAACATATAGCATTTCACTGGGAGCGTCTGTTAGACTAGATTTGATTGGCTTTCAGTGTTTTGTTTTTGTTTCATTTACTTTTTTTTTAATTGCATATTTGACTTTCTATTGCATGGAGCACTTAGTGAACAAAAGATAGATGGCACGTCCTAATAAGGAGTGGTACATTTTGTAAGAATCTTTAAATGATATATGTCCGGCTCCATTCTGAATGTAAAGGAACAAAAAAACCAGAGGAAAAAATAGCAGAGAATAAGGCTGGCTGCTATTGGCAATCCTTATAATATATTTGTCTGGAACACAGCATCCAAAACAAGCTTGGGTGCATGTTAGAACACTGCATTTATATATATCTGAGCTGAAATAAATGACCTGAAACTGTATTCATCTAATTAGTTACATTTGCAGGATTTGCTATAGAGTTTCAGTATTGATTCTTTCTACCCTGCACAATGTGGAGGGCAATCAAATGAAAGCACCAGTGTTCCTTAAGGGCTTGGGGCAACAGTATTTCAAGAAATGTCTTCAACCTGTCTGAACCTTTCAGATTTTCTCCGTTGTAAGGCTTTATTTATTTATCAAATTTATTTCCCGCCCATCTAGTGTTTCGAGGCGACATTGAGTGGCTTTACGGCTCATCAGGTTCTGTTCTCAGGCATTTCTATTATTTGGAATTACAATATTGAGAAAACTTTTCATTCTATCACAGGAGTGGATTTTTATGTTTTAAAAGCTTGGTATTTATTTATTGAATTTTATTGCTGTGATTAATCTACAATGCTCTTATTTTCTGCATACTCAAAACAACTTTAGTTATTAGATGGATTAGAAGTACAATAAGGAAATAAGGCAAATATAAACAAATTCCAGGAATTCTAAGTTACATAACGGATTGGATGAATCCCAATGAAATGCAATTAAAGATAGAGGTGGTACAGAATGGTAGGAAATGAGGCATGACTATGGGGATTAAAAAATCTCATTCTGAATAGAGTCCACTCCTCCTATTCAGAAGAGAATTTACAGATCTAAAAGAGAAGATCTTTTAGATTTGGGGCATGCATAAGAGGCATGCATAAGTGCACAATCGTGCCTACCATTCGTGTCCTATTGTTCCCATTTATTTGTACCTATTTCCTGTATTCTTACTCATGTTTATACTTATACCTATTATCTTGTAAGCGATTGACAAATCAAATCAAATAAATAAATAAATAAGATCTACATTCTTAGATTGTTCCATGATTCTCAGCTTCTAGAGCCACCATTATTTGTAGTTAATTAGTACAATTACCATCTTTGCTCACAATGCAAAATTATTGCAATGGGCTGTATATTGAGTTGGATACATGGAAGGATACAGCATAAATCTAAACAAGGAAATGCTTAAATGTGCATTTTCCCAAAGTGGAAGACTTAAGTAGAATTATATTTAAGAAAATGCACATAGGATTTCTCTGTTCATTCCATTTGTTTATATTCTGCTTTACCCTGGGGCATTAACTATAGTGATATTAATTTCAAAATCCAGTTTTGACATATTTTTTGGCATCCAGGGTAAATCTGAATGGGGTTTATATAGTTACCAGCATATGGCTAAAACCTGGAGGTTGAGTTTACAAAGCCATTGCTTATCTAAAATGGTTGGCTTTATGTACCATATGGACCTACTATCAGGATTTGCAAATCACAAGTGGTTGTGTTTATTTCATTTGTGAATCTACTATTCAATATCTATATTATAATATGACCCATAAGTAGCTAGAGTGCCAAATTTGTAGTATGGAACACTTCCTGTGATTAGTACCATAGCAAATATGATGCAATATTACATGCAGATGAAATAAGTCTTTTATTACCATACTTTTCTTGTGTCCCTTCTTTTTGTTTGGTGCTTTTCTTTGATAGCACTAAACTGAATTTAAAAAATGGAATTCTATCTTTAGACTTTTTCAAGTAGAACCACTTTTTCAAGCAACGGTAACACAATGGTAACAACTTGGAGTAAATGTCAAATTTTAAGATATATCTAGGTGGCAACAGCACCACAACAGCAATAAATATAGGTGGTCTTTGGCTTACAACCACAGTCAAGCCTAGAATTTGGGTCATAACTCATTGTGGTCATTAAGCAAGATATTCACATGACACCTTGTCAATGACCACAATCTTAGTTCTTCTTGTTACAGTCATTAAATGATCATGCATGGGTGCCTCAAGGAGTGGGGGTTACTTTGGGAGGTCCAGTGATTTCTGCTACAAAGAAACATGATGTGGGTTGGAGACCTCAGATGACAAAACCCAATGGTTCATGGACTCATCACTCCCCCCTGCTACTTCCCAAGAAGCTTGACTTTTTACCTATCCTCCCCACCTCCATGTCCATTTATCTCTCCCTTTCATCACAGCTGTGGACACATGTGCCCAGCTTATGAGAGACTCTACTCTAAAACTAGTAAAGACAATCTTCCTCAAGGCTAGAGAGACAATCTTTGCAAGGCTGGTCAGGATAGGAAATCAGCCAGCTTCATTCACTTCTGTTGTAATTTTGAACACTCACTGAATGAACGGTTGTAAGTTGAGGACTACCTGTATATAGGAATACAGCACACATGTAAGTACCCGCGAAAACTTAAAAAAACAAATATATATATTCCTATATATATAGGAATATATAGGAATTTCCCAGCATGAACTAATTATTCTTCTGAAGATTAGAGATCTGTGATTTTCATCCAAGCACCATGCCTTAAAAATGCTTATCCTGTATGCCTTGAAGAAAAACAGCAATAAAGGTCTACATTGCAGAGCACAATATGAGAGAAAAGGATATAGAGCATAAGACAGAACCCCATCAGATCAGCAAACTTCACATAACAAATCCTGGATGTAAATTATGAATATAGAATTTATAGGAGTAATTCAATACCATCCACTAGATAGATAGATAGATAGATAGATAGATAGATAGATAGATAGATAGATAGATAGATAGATAGATAGATAGATAGATGATGGATGATAGATAGATATAGATGACAAAATGATAGATAGATATAGATGATAAGATGATAAATAGATATAGATGATTAGATGATAGATAGAAATAGATATACACTTAGACTTGTATACAGCTTCACAGCCTTCTCTAAGCAGTTTACAGAGTCAGCATATTGCCCACAGCAATCTGGGTCCTCATTTTACTGACCTCGTAAGGTTGGAAGGCTGGGTCAACTTTGAGCTGGTGAGATTCGAAGTGCTGAACTGCTGGCAGACAGACAGTAGAATTAGCCTCTAATACTGCATTCATTCTACTGTGTCACTAACCATAATAGACTTAGAGATAGATAATGATATAGATATATATATAGATAAAGATGATATAGGTGATATACAGATATAAATATAATCAGAAGTGGTAGCGGAGAACCGGTAGCAGAAATTTTGAGTAGTTTGGAGAACCAATAAATACCACCTCTGACTGGAGATTTTACAGTATCCTTCCCCTGCCACACCCACCAAGCCACACCCACAGAACCAGTTGTAAAAAAAAATTGAATCCCACCACTGGATATAAAATATTATTTAAATATATTGATAGAGCTTATTTTTGCAGAGTGTATGGATTTATCTGCCCTGGAATATACAAAGAACTTCACCCTTCATTTGTAATTGTGGGACATATTTTTTATCTCTGTGGCTTTCCATTTATTGTGCTTTATGTGATCAAAGAAGAACTTGGGCTGGAGGGCTCAGCCACTGTAAATGTAATGTGAAACAGGAACTCCCAATGCACAGCATATCCACTTGAAATTGCTCCTCCATAATTTGTTCTGATTTTTAAAATGTTCTGAGTCCCCAGATCTCATGGAGAAACAAATTTAAGCATAATATTACATACAGCAAGGCTACAGCCTCCCCCCCCCTTTTTAACTTTTTTTTCATCTTTGCTTCAGGAGCAGAACCATTAAGAATAAATATCATTTTATAATTCTAAGGAGCTTTCAAAGTACCTATGAGACTAAGGAGCACCTCATCCATTGATAATGAATTAGGCTTGCATTCCTAACTGAGTGTTCTGATTTGAAAAATTTATACCAGGATGGTTTTGCATTGTGAATTGCCTATGAAGTTAACATCTTTACAAATTGTATCATTGATGAGAATTATTTAAGGGGAATTTTAGGTAAGGTTTCTTGCATTTATAAATGTCTCTGTAGGAACCAAGAAAATACAGTTATTGATCTGAGCGTTTCCTGTAATCCCATCTTTGCATGTTCCAGCTGAAAAATTCAGATGTATTAATTTTACCTTTTGTACTTGAAGACAACTGATTGCAAGTGGTGGAAGGGAAAAAGTTGAGTGATGGGGGAAAACAATGTGTGTTGAGGCAAAAATAGGGGTTAATGTGTGCAACTCAGCAATAGCACTCACTCTCTTGTTCTTCTGGAACCTGTTTGTCAAACAAATGATCTACAACAGCAAATGGTGAGGTTGATCAAGTAAGCAGAAACTGAAATTTTGCATGATATCTTTTCAGTTCATAATTAGTGAACCTGCAAAAAGGGAGAGTTGTAATTTTTTTGTATGGGTGGAATAATTCAGATGAATGATTATTCCTAAATGGAGATTTTCCATATTCATCAGCCCAAAAAAATGAAAGGGAAGAACATATTAGCCATCATTATTTGTTTCATTCAAAGCTATGTACAGCAAGCCATATAGATCATTTTGCAGGGATGAAGAATTAAAAATATCGGTTTGATTAAAGAGATGAAAAGATTATAGGCAGGCATAGAGGCCGGGTTCATGCATCATGTTAAACTAAGCTTTGTTTCAGACAAATTTGTTGAATAAATCAGACTGCTAAATTACAAACATTAGTGTTTAGTGCAAAATATACTTTTGGAACATGTGTTCTATGTGTCAGATTTGTAAGCAGAATGATTTTTTCCCCATCACCAGCAACCAGATTCTTTTAACGTGCAACTGGGATCTTCTGTGTTCTTCAATATTTTATCTAGTTATTTTTAAAGCTCTACAAACTGGGAAATAACCAGCAAGAAACTCTTGATTGTTATTTTTATGATATTTTGACAAAGTCTCTCTCTTCCTTAAATGAGACAGTGCAGTTATTTTCTTACTAAATCTATCCTTGCAGTCATACCAACAGATGGTTTTATTACCAAGCAGATTTGATCAAATGTATGAATTGACTTTCCAAGCTGAAATGGAAAGTCAAATAAAATTGTTGGATTGGATGCCTTTGAACTGATTTGACGGTTTGGAAAGCCGAATCAAATTGATTTTTGTAAACATCTTTCATAAATCAGAAGAGCTAAAAATAGAGGTACTTGTTTGTACACCTACTTTGAAGAGCTCCAAACTAAACAACCCAAGATTTTGATTAAATAGCATATGAAAAACATACTTAAGTAGACATTTTATGTATTTAGCCAGAATAAAGACTGTTGTTTCTAAAATTTGTCAGTAGCCTTGAGATTAATTTAGTTATAAATAATTTAGTGTAAATTAGTCATGAAGGCAACCTTAATTATTTTAATGATTCTTTGGTATCTTACTCTTTATGTTTCTCTCAAAAAAATTAATATTAACTGCTTTGATTAGATATAATGAAGAAGACAGCTTTATATTAGATTGGAAACTGTGGACTTTCTATGTACTAAAGACAATAACAGATGTTAATAGAGGATTTTGAAGATGAATGTAATGTTTAGTTTAACCTATTGATCATACACACACACACATACACGTGTGTGTGTGTGTGTGTGTGTGTAAAAGGGAGGAGAAATCACAGCTTTTTCTTTTTTTTCAGCACCCAGCCAGGGTGGATCCTCGAGGTTAAATGTTAAATTAATTTGATAAATTTTCTTCTTTTTTTTATATACTATTTTTTTCCTTTTTGTTGCTGCTAGTGTTGAATATATGGTTTTGTTTTATTTTTTTGTTTTTGTCTTTTACTTTTTTATGATAAAACAATAAATAATATTTAAAAAAGAAAAACAATCATAGTTTTGAAATAAGTAGTAAAAGTGCTCGTTAATAATATCTCAATTTATACAGGTGGCAGGTTAAATTAAAGTTGGTTTTTGTTTGTTTTGTTTTGCATGGATTACCTATTTCTTCCAGGATCAAAAAAACAGAAGAAATTATTCATAAGGTATAGGTTCTCCTCTCTCTTGAAAAATAATAGTTCCTTGGAATGCAATAATCAGAGCTTATTCAGAACTGAGTTCTGTAATGAGTAACCATGCACAGGATTATCATCTCTGTTAGGGATAACATTGTTTACCCTAACTGGTTTAGGTAAAATAATAAATAAGTAATCATAGTTTGT
>BHFT01052078.1:0-26913 GCA_004320025.1 Laticauda laticaudata
CACAGAAGTGTGATTGACTTGGAGTTACATTGTGTTGTTTAAGTGTTCCCTTTATTTTTTTGAGCAGTGTACAATACATACAAAATAATCAACCAAACTTCTGTGGGATATATTATTTTGTCAGAATATGAATTGGTGGCTTTGTGTGAGCCTGAAATGTTTCAATGTCAAATGGACTGGGCAACGATACCATACTTTCAAACAATTTGTTCCCCAAGAGGAGAAGAATTTATGATTGGTTATGAGATGGCAAAATCCTCTGAATTTAGCATGAGGTTGATTCTTTCCCTTTGCACCACTCATCATGAAATGAGCTGTTCCTGAAATCCATCTAATTGAGTAAGATTGTATCAACATGGACCAGTGTCAAGACAACATGTGATAGGTCAGATGGTTATAAGCTGCTGTTTATCTCCTTGAACCTAAAAAACTAAATACGAGCTCACATAATTACACCAAGCTGTATATTGCATACCAGTATAAACTGCATCAAAATCTACATTCAGGTCAGCACAAAAACAATTTCATCCTTAAAGTGTCTTGCAAATCTGTCATAATCGGGTTTTCAGGACCCAACTGATAACAATAGCTCCTCACTTATTCTGAAGAATTCTACTGGTTGGCTACTTCAGAATCCAAAAACATCTGGAAGGCACTAGATTAGAAGAAAGCAAATAGATTACTAGAGCAATGATTATTCTCTTACTTGATCTCCAGTTTGTTGGAATCTGTACAGTACATAAATCATCTGCGGATTCATCTGCTGAACTACCAATGAAGTCATAATTAAGACAATTGAGGACAAGCTTCAGAAGATGTATTGCTAAATTCTGTTGTTGTTGATCTTGAAGATTTAATGGTTTTGCCAATATCTAATCAAAATAAAAAAAATGTGGATCAATAACATACATATTTCTGAATAACGTAATGAGATTATTTTAAGAATTCCAATACATTGTGGTTTAAAGGCCCTGTCACACTGCCCAACGGATGCAAAACGTTTGTAAAAAGGACACAGCGGACGAGAAAAATGTTCCAAATCTGTGTTTATCCGCTCTCAAAGGGGCGAAAATTTGCATAACCAGAGCGGACAACACGGAAAGGAACGGGACAGGGGGAGGACGCAGGGCGATGGAAAGTGGATGCAAAAGCGGATGCAGAGCGGATGCGTAGAGGATGCAGAGCGGATGACCCAGAGCGGATGGTAGCGGATGATGCAGATCGATTTTGCATCCGGCTCTTTCATCCTTTCTCTCCGTCCGTGCTACTTAACGACTGTGCGTCCAGTTCCGCTTCAACTCCCTGCGTCCGTTTACCACTGGAATGGATTTGAGTTGCGCGGATGTGCAGCGATGCACTAACGGATATAGCGCAGAGTGGCGTAATGGATGCAGAACGGAATGTCGCCCCGTATGCCCATAGAGGGATGGCAGAACCGGCATGCATTGGAATACAATCTTTCCGCTCAACAAGTTTTGAGCAGCTCAAAACCTTCTGAGCGGATGAAATGTCAATAGACGGATGCTGGACGGATAGAGAAGGTATGCAAACGAGGCAGTGATGTAACAGAACGAAATGCATCGCAATTACACCACATGGATGCAAGTGTTTTTCTCTCGTTTATCATCCTCTATTCCATCCGTTGTGCAGTGTGACAAGGGCTTAACAAGATTACCAGGGTAAGTTAAGCAGGAAACCATAATTTATCCCCACCTTAAGCAATGAGAAAAACCATCTTGGTAAACATAGGACGGTTTGCGCCAGTCCCCTCTCTCTCAGTCCTACATATGTCACATTGGTTGTTGTGTGTGGGAAATAGGAGGAGTTGGGTGTGATGGATACGGTTCGTCTTACCTTCATTATTTATAAAAATAATGAAAGCCGGAAAGTACAAAGATTAAATGAAAAATAAAACATGCTATTTATTTTCATTGCATGGTGCAGAGAATTCTTTAAAAGCAACAATTTTTCTTCATATTGGGCTCCTCTTGCAAAGATACAAATGCCATATTAAGGTCTGAAATCCAAATCTTCCACCTTCTTAGTCTAATTCAAAGTACTGACTCATTACCTTAAAGCCTTATGTGACTGGGGCTAGGTACCAAAGAAATATCTTACTCTCATAATGCTGACGCTGTCCTCACATTAGTCAGGCAGGGAGGTATGTTAGTGAGACTCCATCAGTTTAAGAGAATACTGACTGGATAGTGTGCTTTCTCTGCCGTTGCCCCTGCCCTTGATAATATTCTCCCGACCCAAGGTGAGCGTAGCGCCTTCCACTCTCTCCGGGCCTTTCAAAAGGGTATGCAGATCCTGGCTCTGCAGAATGGCCTGCAACCAGAAGTGGGATTCCTAAATTTCTTAAACAACTGTGGGTATGGCTAATTTGTGGGTGTGGCTTGGGTGGTCATGTGACTGGAGTAGGAATAGCTTGCTGATTGGGTGTGCCTATGTGGTCATGATTGATGTGTGGTGGGCGTGGCCATGTGGCTGGCAAGCCGCAAATTTATAGTGGGACTCACTAATGACCGAGGGTGATCGTTTAGTGGCCATTGCTTAGCATTGATATAGACCGGAATTAAATCGCAAATTGAGGAAAGGGAGAACTGCAGAGATTATGCACACGATAATTTGGTACCAACCAACACACGATGTAAAATAAAGATGTTTATTGTTTTATGGTTTTGGTGGTTTGATGTTTACAAAAAATAAAACACTTTTTTTAAAAAATTTCATTTATGTATGCATGAAAACTTCTTTTACATTGATGTTGCATATATTGATTTAAGCAGAAACACGAACTATGTATATACATCAATGTATACAAGAAGTTGCCTGGTCTCCGCTTTTTTGGTATTGCTTTTTTTAATTGTGTATTATTTTATTTTTTTATCTATCTGTTTTGTTTTTATTAATCATAAAACATAAACAGATACTAAAGAAATACACATACAAACACACCAAATTATTTTACTATATCAATCATGTGATTATTCTTTTAAAGCAAATGAGAAAAAACATCAAAACTGATAGGTAAATAATTTTTTATTTCTGGTGTTTTTTGTAGTGTATTTTTAGTATCGTGTTGTGTTTTAATGATTAATAAAAACAAAACAGATAGTAAAAAAAAATAAATGGCATAAAATAAAATCAAGAACTTACCCAAAAGAGAAACATGGCCAAATTGGGTAGACCTAATGTATGCTGGGGTCCTCCTCAGTCCTTCTAGCCTTGCTATCACGAGGATGGCCGGCCCAGGCAGTACGCTCTCAACTGGGCTGGCAGCAGAGGGGGCAGGAGAGGTAGGATCAGACCAGCCACTGCAGTGACTTACTTACTGTTGCCTCCTCACTACCAATCGTGGTGGGAAGGCAAGCAGCAACCCTCGGATCGCCCTCCCCGGAAGGTCGGTGGGCGGAGGGATAGGTGTCCAGGACTGGCGTCCTAGCCAACATGGCAGCCGCCTGGTGTGGCCGAGGCAGCGGGCGCCCGGCCCGGAAGTTGGCTCTTGACTGGGCTGGGGGCGGCGGCGGTGCAGGTAGGAGGTAGGTGGATCAAGGACAGCAGCAGGAGTGGCTGCTTTGCTTCCAAATTACCAATCGTAGGTGGGAAGGTCAAGAGCAGCAACCCTTGGGCCGCGGCGGCGAGGATGGCGGCCGCCATTTGGGCGATGGCAGCGCGCGCTGGCCCGGGAGTCAACTCTTGACCCGGCTGGAGGTGGGCGGTGGTGCAGGAAGAGGTAGGGGACCAGGATCAGAGCAGGAGTTGCTGCTTTGCTCCTCATTACCAATCGGTGGTGGGAGGCAAGACAGCAACATAGGAGAGGCCGCAAGTGAGGGAAAATGGGGCGGGTGACTAGACTGGTGGAGGTAGGTAGGGCGACCAGGTGGAGGATCGTACTTACCGATCCACATCTTCGGAGGCGCGGCACAGTAGGCAGTCTGGGCAGGCGAGGCAGCTAGCGGCGGCAGCAGGCAGGGCAAGGCAGGCAGGCCAGGTGAGGACGGTTGCTGCGGTGGAGACCAGGGCTTGGGGCTTGCCCTCACTCAGTATGGCAGCAACAAAGGCAGGCAGGAAGACAGCTGGCTGATTGATCGGCTGCCTGGCTCAGCTTGCTGCTGCTGGTGTGAGCGATGGGCACCGCGCGGATAGCTTTTTGCAATTAGCGCATATGCGCTATAAAGTAGGAGCGGGGCGAGAGGCAGTGAATAAGAAGAGATTTTTGTGTGTGCGCAGTAAAAAAAAAACCTTTTTTTAAAAAAAAATGTTTTTTTTTTACTTTGGAGTGGCGGATGCCAGGACAGCAAAGGGAGGGGCAGGTGGGAAAGAATGCAGAAGGGATTTTCGCATATGCGCAGTAAAAATACCTGTTTTTTTTTACTTTGGAGCACCGGATAGGGGCAGGGGCTGGGGCAGTGAAGGGAGGGGCGGGTGGGGGAGAATGAGGAAGGGATTTTCACGCATGCGCAGTAATAAAAACTGGGTTTTGGCCCATAGGAGCGGCGGAGAGGGGCGGGGCCAAGCAGGGGTCAGTTTTACTGGTTTTTAGAACTACCGGTGATGTTAACAACTGGTTCTATACAACCGGTGCAAACTGGTAGAAACCCACCCCTGCCTGCAACCATGGGACTGGTTAGCTCCTTGAAAGTTGGCTCCTATTTTATTGATATGTTGTATTTTATATGAGTTTTTTTTATTATTTTGGCTGTAAAATGCCAAGTCACTCCAAAAGTGAGATGGGCGGTATCTAGATTTGATAAATAAAAATAAATAAATCTCAAAAATTCATTTATTACTTTCTCACTATACATTTCATACTAATCTAGCTGCATGTTTCTGGCTAAAAAATATGTCCATGAGTGACGAGGGATAAAATATCAACAAAATATGTTCTGATGGTAAAGAAATAGTCTCACTATAAAAGATTAGAATTTCAGCTCACCTCTTTCAGCAGCGAGCATGCCAGCATCAAAATTTCTTTTAGAGTGGTATCACGGAAAGAGATAGCAATTCTACGATGCTTTGATGAAGGTCTTGAATAATCAATCTAAAACAAAGAAATCCTTCATTTGAATATTATATTATTTAAAACAGATTTTATAGGTATTTACTATATACCCATAAAATGCATTATTATAAATAAAAGAAGTGATAATATTTCTAATCCAGCCAATACATTATCTAAAATTTATAGCAACACCTTCGTAGTCTTATTATATGCTCATGTTGAATGAAAAAAGATTTAAGCAAATTATTTAAAAGCAGCAGAATACGCAAAAGGAAAGGCAACTTAGGTTTAACTATTGTCAGGCTAAGCCCAAAAACAACCATGCAGAGCCCATTGGAGTGGCTTCTTACAATGCATTTAAATAATCATATTATTATGGAACATTAAAAATAGAAGAGCATAGTAATAGGCCTGTCAATAAGACAGGCCCTTCTGATGTTTCTGGAGCTTAGGTAAAAATAGAAAAGAAAGAAATATGAGGGCACTATAAATACATAGGATGTTCATTTGGTTGTATAAATGTGCAAAGATCCTGGTGATAACACAAGTTCTGTTCCTTTCTTCAGATTAGTATAACTAATTACAATATCAGTAGAATTGATCCTATTTTACTCACTCAGTGAGTTTTGAAACAATCCATTTCTACGCTTCATTTGACAGAAAGTTTCTCTTTGGGATTTTTATCTTATTTATAGTGTAGTCTTCTCATTCATTAATCCTGCCTCTAAAATATTAGGACAATAATCTGGTAGCAATATAAACTAATATGAAGGAAAGAAGTATACTTACAAAATTCATTTCCTGAGTTAGTTCTGAAAGAATCATTACTCCTATTATGCAGTGATCCACAGTCCCCTATAACAGAAACAGACTATGAATAAAGGCTTTAGGTGGCTTTGAAAATAAGCATTCATGTTATCAACCACATTCTTCATTTTCACTTCTCAGTAATAAATGCTCAGAACAAAAATATGTGCATTTTTTAAAATGCAGTCCATATCTCGGCACTCAATGGCTTCAAAACTCATTATATTTAGTATCTGATGTGTTTTTAAGCACAAATCTTGTCCCTGTCTTTCTACTGGTAGTCAATGCTCAAGGAAGAACTTGCTGATGTCAGTTGCCTCATGGCTCACTATTTCTTCTGGCCAACATAGCGGATCACGGGGTAAGTGATATAGTTTTCCAGGTATTCATCAGTATTAGTATTCATCATGTCATCCAGAATTACCATGAATTACCAACATGCACCAAAGTACCACTGTATGTTTATCCTTCTGAATGATGTGTCAATTACAGCACCAAAAATTGCAAAAACAACAAAGCAAACATTTGTTCTTACTTTGCAATTAGCTGCATGTAATTACTTAAATAAAGAGGCAGTAAAGAGTCAACTTATGAAGTACAATGTCTGAAAAAAAACAACCTCTTTTTATGACTAAATCTGCAAGTATTAATTGCTTTAATATAGAAGAAGAAATACAAAAAAGGAAGAAAAAGTTTTTAAAAGTTTAAACAAAAAAGCAAAAAAAGTTCATCAAATATTCAATAAATCAATTTTTAAATATGGGATTATAATTTGACCAAATGAAATTATTTTCCTTTTTTATACTGTAAATTAAGGGCAGAACATTCTTTCTAGTATAATGCAATAATTATTATACCCCACGCATTATAAAACCATAGTTCTTCACATATCAATAAAACCCAAATTTCCAGTCTATACTATAGCTAAAAATCACATTTACATCATTCAATTGTATCTTTTTTTTCCAAAATTAGAATAAGCCACCATTAGAAAACAGCAGGGCAAGCCTATATCATATGGGCAAATATGCCCATTGGTCATTTTATTCATCAATTTCCTGAAGCCATCACAATGCTTCTGCAAGTGAACAATAGTAAAAACAGTAAAAAATTCATAACCATCAAAAATAGACAACCAGAGAAAACAATAAAAGCAATCTTCAACTGCCCTATTCCAAAAAGGGACCCTGCCAGAACCCCTATCCCAGGGTTCAGGGGAAGAGTCATGCTTTCAAGATTCAATTAAACAAGTCAGATTAGGAACCTTATAAATTTCTGGAGAGAATGTTATTCCAAACACCCTATCATTTTCAAGAGGAAGCAATAAAACATCTACTTGTTAATGAAAGTAGGAATTAGCAGAATGAATGTTGGAAAAGAAAACTGGACTAACACGTGCACAACTCCTAGGAAACTTTCTGCTTGTTCTTCCAAGCACATGAAACTCTCTTATATACCGTATATACTCGCATATAAGCCGACTTTAGAACGCTTTTTTTCCCCCCCCAAATTTGGGGGTCGGCGCCGAATAAATCTGGCTGCCCGACTTCGCATGATGAGAGCCAAGACTCTCATCGCCTTCGCGGGCAGCGGCTTCGCGCAATGAGAGCTAAGACTCTCATCGCCTTCGCGGGCAGCGGCTTCGCGCGATGAGAGTCTTGGCTGTCATTGCGCGAAGCCGCTGCCCGCAAGGCGATGAGTGTCTTGGCTGTCATTGCGCGAAGCGCTGCCCGCGAAGGCGATGAGAGTCTTGGCTCTCATTGCGCGAAGCCGCTGCCGTGAAGGCAATGAGAGTCTTGGCTCTCATTGCGCGAAGCCGCTGCCCATGAAGGCGATGAGAGTCTTGGCTCTCATTGCGCGAAGCCGCTGCCCGCAAAGGCGATGAGAGTCCTTGGCTCTCATCGCGTGAAGTCGGGCAGCCAGATTTATTCGTGTATAAGCCGACCCCAAATTTGGGGAAAAAAAAAAGCGTTCACCATGGTATTTGGGGGTCGGCTTATATGCGAGTTTTTTCAAAAATAAAATCCTCATTTTGGGGCAGTTTTTAAAGGGTCGGCTTATATGCGAGATCGGCTTATATGAGAGTATATACGGTAGCTTATCTAGCTAACATACCCAAGGGAAAATCATGCCAATCCAATACTGTAATAACCCATAAATAACTACTTGGTTTGCTGATGAAGCCTACAAGGTAAACTTTTTCACTAATTTAAACTGAAAATTTAAATCTTCAGACGTGGTAACTGTTGATTGCTTTCTGTTTTTTATTATTTCAACAAATATTCAAAAAGCAATCAAGGAAAAATAAATAAAAAAGAAATACAAATTTCTGTGGTAGTGTTGTCCTAATCAAATTAATAATTTTCAAAGGCCACCAATATAATAAGGTTCATAAATCAGAATAAGCAATTAGTATTTCTTTCTAATCTGAGAAACTCTGCCCTTATTATCAAGCAATATCTATCATTTTAAAGTCTTATGTTAAGGGAACCTAAACTATGGATCATGGTCAGGGGTGGGATTCTACTGGTTCGCACCTATTCGCTAGAACCGGTTGTTAACATTCTAAGCAGTTCAGAGAACTGGTTGTTAGAAGAAATTACTGGCCTAATCCTGTCAGGAAGGCAGGAAGGAAACATTCTGGTGTTGCCTACAGAAACTGCCTCTCNAATGGCACTGAAAAAAGTGACTTATGACCATTTTTCATACTTATGACTGTTGCAGCATCCCCAGTCATGAGAGGCCAGGCGAGGAAATGCGTGCCTCAATGTAATATTGAATTGGCCACATCCAGCCAATAACATGACCACCAAGCCACGCCCACCACCTAAGCCACACCAACAGAACCAGTTGTTAAAAATTTTGAATCCCACCTGATCATGGTCCATAAATAGATTCCAGATTAAATTCAGTATCAGACTTGTTTTAACTACAAGTTAAAAAAATAACTACAAAGTTATTTTTTATATTGATACATATCCCTATAGTTTACTTTGCCATTCTTTAAAAAAAGGAATTATTTGCAATTTTCAGTAAGAATAAAGGAATTATTTTCAAAAGAATGTAAACGTTTTGTGCCTGAGCAGCACAGTGCCCTAGAGATAAAGGCGTTCGCCTCCCACATGGAAGGTTGAGAATTCAATCCTAAGCAGCAATAAATGTTTCTCTATCAGGGTCAAGAGAAAATAGTCACTGCAAACCTCTGTATAGGCATCAGGAAAGGATCCGGCCAGTAAATGCTCAGCTCCATTTAGTCACACCAACTCCACCCCAAACAAAGGGATTAAAGGGTTGTAAAAAGAAAAAAAATATGGAAGCTTTGTGCCTGCTTATAGGTGTGATAGGAAGGTCTGTTTGCCTAATGGATTGTGAAAATATATGCGTAGGAATGAAAAATCTGTATTTGGGAATGTCTCAAATCAAAGATATTGCCTATCTTGGGCAAAAGACTCTGCAATTCTTCTAAGAAATATTCTACACATGTTAACATTATTTTATCAAACATTTTCTCCTTCTTACCTGTAAAAACTTTTTAACATCAGCAATAATATCTCTAAAAACCAACTGGTCTTTCTGAACATCAAACCATCCTAATTTTGTGATCTTTGCAATTACTTGAACAAGAGCCTGAATCACAAAAAGGGCCAATTTTGGTCGAGATGCAATATAATTTAGTATATAGTTTCCTGTGCCAAGATATAAAAAAATTAAATAACAATTATTTTGGGTTAAAAACAACACAATTTTTAAATTATGATAAAGATAGAAAATGATGAAAGGACTACTTTTGAGTTCTTAAGAAGACATTATTGTATATATGCACACATTAGTTTAACTGCAGATAACCCAACTCTCAAACTTTTAACCAAAGTAGTCCTTGATTTATGACTACAATTGAGCCCAAACCTGTTGCTAAGGCAGACATTGTTAAATTTTTGGCCTGTTTTACGACCATTCTTGATAAAGTTGTTAACTGAATCACTGAAGTTTTAAGTTAGTAATACAGTTGTTTAAATAAATCTGGTTTCCCCATTGACTTTGCTTGTACGAAGACTACAAAAGGTGATCATAAGCCTGGGACAACTGCAACAATCATAAATATGAGTCAGTTGCCAAACATCTGAATTTTGATCACATGAACATAGGGGATATAGCAATGGTCGTAAGTGTAAAAAACAATCATAAGTCACTTGTTTCAGTGCTGTTGTAACTTTGAATGGTCACTAAATGAACTGTTGTAAGTTAAGGACTACCTGTACCAGGAAAAATGTTCTATCCATGGATAAGCCAACCCTCATTTTTCATGATACTTTGGCTACAAATTTCAGGGCTTCCTTATTTGCGGATGGGCTTGTACGTATGAATATACATGGGAAATAAAAAAGATAATTATATGCATCACAATGAGCTATTTGAAGATTAAGCTGAATGTTAATTTTTAGATACATATTGGCACTTAAAATTCTCAGCTTATCCACAAGTACATGCAACATTTATTTTATGTAGCTTACCTGCCTATAGATACAGGCTCAGATATAACTAAAATGATTGCAAAGTTCCTTAATACTGCTATTAATATAAGACACCACTTATATTTGATGCAACTGTACTACTTGTGCTAAGTTAATGTAAATAAGTGATTAAGCAAAAGCAATTATACAATTCATTCTGGTAGGATGCAGAATTGTACAAGCCTGCCTCAGCATTGAAGTGAAATGTTTTCCTTCCATGTTCCAGAGCTAAATTTTATACTGAGAAGTATTTACATTTTCTGTGAACAACATCTTATTATTAATATCTAGAGAAGAAGAGAATAAAAATTATAATAAAAAATACAGAATAACAGAGTTGAAAGAGACTTTGTTAAGTCTCCAACTCCCTTGCCCAAGCAGGAGACCCTACACCATAATGTGTATCAGGGACACAGAAATAGAAGACAAGGCTTCAAAGAAATGCACAAGAAAAAATAACTTGAGACAAAATGTTACATAGCATATTATATTCCTGATTTCAGCAAAATAGCTCAAACTAATCCAAATTCTTTTTTTGTTATTAATTGGTAGGCTACATTTCTTGTAAGAACCAGTCCAAACAACTCTTACTTTCATTATTTTTTTTCTGGTTTTCAGCTTCGGATCATTTATAAAACTTTGATATGAATAAATAACATTGTATTCAAGATCAGTGTAACACTGTACAAAGCAGTTAAGTATGATATCTATCACTGTTTTCATTTTAAAGACTATACATTACTTTCAACAAACTATTCTATTTGACTGCAAAGATATACCAGATGCTTGTACAAATGTGGTTCAGCTCCTGCTCGGGTATTTACATTTTCTTATTTATATAAAACATAAAACAAACAATTAAGCACATATAACGTCTCTAGATGAGAAATCCCAGATAATAGGAAATAGTCTCACCCTTCATTATGAAACTATAATAAATTCTTAAAGTTATACGTTTAAATTGCTAGTAATTACTTTAATCTGACTATAAACACAATTTTACTATTGAAAAGAATAAACAGTGCTTACTGATGTCCATTCTTTGTTGAATAGGTAAAGGGGTGGTTTTGCATACAAGTTTTGAGAGACATGTTGCTGCTAATAGTTGCGCGTAGGATGTCTGGAGAAAAATATACACAATTCAAATGGTGATAGTAACACTGGATAATACTAAAGATTTTTAAAGCAAAACGATAGTCTTGCAGCAAGGAATTCTTTTCCTAATGTTTTTCTATTTAGAATCTACACATAATTCTTAGATTTATGATAATAAGCAAAGAACCCAACACCATATAAATAATATTAAAATAACAATTCATTTTTATAATTTACTTTTAGGTAGTCTTTGACACACAATGTTTAGTGACTGTTTGAAGTTACAACGGCACTGAAATAAGTGACTTATGACCAATTTTTACACTTATGATCATTGTAGCATCCCCGTGATTACGTGATAAAAATTTGGCAACTGGCATGTATTTAGGATAGTTGCACTATCCCAGGGTCATGTGATTGGTAATCTTCTCAGTTGGCTTCTGACTACCAAAGTCAATGGGGGAAGCCAAATTTGTTCAATAATTAAATGAACAACTGTGGCAAAAAGGGTCATAAAACTCACTTAACTGCCTTGCTTAACCATGCCACGTTTTGGCTCTATTATGGTCATAAGACAAGGACTACCTATATTTATTATTTTATCATTTTAGTAATTCACCATTTATTTATAATTTTGCTTATGAAAGAGCCTTTATTTTTATGATTGATTTTTGTAAATAAAGTGATTGCAGGCACCAATAACTATTTTCCAGAATACTGTAATATGCACTGCTTTACACAGCCGCACAAATACCATGGAACAATACAATACACAATTACATCATTTTATATTTATGTATTATATGGCTATATGATTACATATAACTAGTATCATTATCCCCAACATGTTCTAGCTATATCTACATTATAGATAAGATCATGCCTTTATGGTTTTTTGGGCATCCACACATCTGCAATTTTCTTAGGGCTTCATTGGTACCAACAGGGTTTTAACAAACAAAATGGGTAACTGCTATTTCTTTTAAAGTCCTCAAATTTCCATCAAGGAATTTCCAGCTGGCAATCTGCCTTTGATTGCTAATCCCAAACTAAAAGGGAATAACCTTGTAGTCTATCAAACACATAAATAAAATACCCTCTAATCTGAATATTTTCAATGTTAAATCTTTTAAGTCACATATTGAAGTAGTCATTAAAACTTTCTGTAACATATGGAATGTTTTAAGACTGCAACTGAATCCACAAAAGAATTTGATAAAAGATGTACAAGAATTCTAAATTCTAAACTATGTTTAACCTTTTTAATTATCAAGAAACTTCTTTATGTAATTAGTCAAGTGAGAATGTGTCATTCATTTGTTGTCATTTGGTAAAGTGACACTTATAAAATAACTTGTTAGACAGTCTGTGAAATACAGTATAAGGAGAGACAGTGCTGTGCTTATGAACTGGTTACTCTCCAAGAAGCTGGTACAGTCCAAACAAGCATAAGTATGTAAGAACATGGTGTGAATTAAACTTCTCCCAACTTCCCCATTGTGAGCATTTGACAGCCAGCTTGCATTTATGGCCATTTGTAACATTCTTCTATTTCCAGCTTTTTTTGCCAGTGTTTACCATTTATTTCCAGTTTTTTGCAAAAAAAAAATGCCCATTGGATAAAATGGTTTTATTTAATGATCATGGCATTCATTTAACAACCACGGCACAGGACTGTAAAAACAGGCATGGTCACATAGGGACCAACTAAACAATGTACAACCTATGACTTACAACCATAATTCTGGGCTCAATTACAGTTGTTAGTTGAGGACTATATAGGTCATATCTGTGAATTTAGACATATTCATGTAACCTTTTTGAAAATATTGAAATGGTATAGAACTGCCTTCTTCCAAGATATTTTCTCAATTTTTCAAGCCTAGTATACAGCAGTGGTTCCCAAAGTGGGTGGTATCACCCCCTGGGGGCGGTGGGATGCCTTAGGGGGATGCTAAGAGGCAAGGGGACTGGCAGGAGGCGCTAAGAGGCAGCAGGGGGGCGCTGGAGCTCAGCTGCACCGAAAAAAACATGCAGTGGCTGGAGGTTTTTTGCAGGCACAGAGGATCAGCGCAGTACTGCAGGCGGGATTCACCCTTCCCATCCCGGAAGCGCTGCCTGCACTGAGCCGTGACAGATCCCCACATGGGCCAGGTCAAGCCAGTTGCAAGGAAGGTCTCCCAGCAGCTGGTGGGATGGACCTGCGGTGGGTTCTCCCAGCCCAGTCCGCTGCTGACTCCGAGTCACTCAGGAAGCTCAATGCATGAAACCCAGAGCCATGGAATGAGAGAGACCAAAAGCTGGGCTTCTTCCCTGGCACCACCCAGAGCTCTCTAACAGCAGCCAGAGATGAAGCCTCCTCCATGGACAGGCTAAGGGGGTTCTCTCAGGGGGCAGCGATGGGGTGCGAGGAAGGCAAGACGTATGCGCGTCCACTCATTACACCAAGATTTCCAGCAAAAAGGTGGCCAGGTTTTGAAAAGCAAAGGAAAACCTCTGACTTTCAGGCTAAATCATTGTTAGCTGAAGCACAGCATAAGTTAACCTAATTATCTGGGTTAGGTTAACGTTAACCTATTAACCATCCTGATGGTTTAGGTTTGCTTCATAAAATTATACCAAATTGTAAGTCGTTAACCACACCTTCAGCATCTCCAGTTTACACCAGGCTAGATTTCAAGATGCATGGTGTAGAGTGGCATTAAGAGCTAGGCAGCATTCAAAGTTCATAAATTATTATCGATCATAGAAAAAAAGGGTTATATAAGGAATATCTTCTAAGGATGGTGACATTTATACTGTACAGTATAGTATTTTCACATACTCCTCCCATCTTTGTTTGATCTCCTTTGAACTGGTTACTATCTGTCCATTAGCATCCTTTACGCTTGACCTCCTTCTTGACGTTCACGAGACACGTTGTTGGATAATTTTCCTTGGTTTTCCATGTCTGGTTTCTTCAGTGCCTTTACAGATTATTTTCTAGATTTATATGCTTGCTCTGCTAACAGGCTCGTCTGAAATTCTGTGGTCTTTTGTCCTTAATTTTTTTAACTTAGAAACTGGGAAACCAAGAATGCTCAATTGCGGGATTATTAAAGCTGTCTCGGCGTCACTCTCTCTTTAGGCCAAACCTACTCACGAAGTTGTTGTGGTAAACAAAGAGGAAGAGAGAACACAGCTTCAGGATAAATGTAACAACTTAAGCGTGTGCTATCAAATATAAAGAAAATAAAATTTAAAAATTTTGAGGAAAAAAATTTTCAATTCCCCCAATATCTCTGGTTTCTATCAATGAAGGTTCAGCAAATCCTGAACCAGTTGGTCAAAATACCCTTTCCTATTTGCTATAGCAAATATCATATTAGTCGCTCAACTTTACAGCCACAATTTTGCTCCCAGAATTCTGTTGTTAAACAAAGACTGATTAAGTGAGTCATGCCTAATTTATGTAGTCTAGCCGCACCGAAAAAAACACGCCGGCAGCTTCAGGCATTCCTGACAAGGGTAACGTGGGTGTGCCAGCGGAGCCCAGTGACAACAATGGCTCAGCCCTGGACTGCCTTCCCTGGCAGCCAGCCGCAGAGGAAGGTAAAAATCATGGCCGTGGGATGAGGAAAGAGGCAGTCATGTGGGAAGGAAAGAGGGATATTAAGGCCGGAGCATCTTGAAAATTGTGAAAGCGGGGGTGATGCAGGATTTAGCCCAGGCCTCTGACAGATTAGACCATGCTCGCCTGGGCAAAAAATAGTAGATAGATGAAGGAAGGGATATATTATATACGAAAGAGAGAGGGCCGAGAGAGAGATGGAACAAGAGAAAGAGAGAAAAGAGAGGAAAAGGAGAGGGAAAAGAGAGGGAAAAAAAAGAAAGAAAGAAAGAAGAAAAGAAAGAAAGAAAAGAAAGAAAGAAAAAAGAAAAGAAAAGAAAGGAAAAGAAAGAGAAAGATGGAAAGAGAAAAGCAGAGAGAGAAAGATAAGGAACAGACAAGAAACTAAAGACAAGACAAAACCGGGTGAGGCAGAAAGGCAACACAAAAGACAAAGGACAATAGACAACACAGGTAAGAGCGGGGATTATAAAGTGGGCGGGGCCGGCGAAAGCAGACAGAAAGAAATGAAGGACAGGGGAAAGAGAGAGGAAAGGCGGCAAAAACTAGCAGCAGCAAGAGACGGCGAATGCAGAAGCAAAGAAAAGAAAGATAAGAATAGCACAAGAATCAAGAAAAGAACCAGAAGAAACGAAAGAAAGAAAGGAAATGCCAACCAAGTCACAAAACGATGCAAGTTAAAACGTAACGAAGAGAAAGTTACATGTATATGGGATATGGCAGGCGAGAAAGAGTGACGGGAAAGAGAAGAGAGGAGAGCAGCACAGAGAGAGAGAGAGAGAGAGAGAGAGAAGGAAGAGAAAAGAAAGAAAAGAGAAAAGGGAAAGAAAAAAAGAGAGAGAGAGAAAGGATTAAAAAGAATAGACAAAGAGAGGGGGGATGGAAGGAAGGGACAGAAAGAAAGAGAAAGAAAGAAAAAATAAAGAAACGGAGGGAGAAGAAAGTGAGTGAGATATCTAATCCAACCACCTATTCCAGCAGAGTTAGGAGTGCATGTGTGTGTGTGTGCGCGCATGACTGTCAAAACTCCAAAAACAGGGCAAGTAGCTCTGAGGAGGTCAGTCATAAATTAGAACACTTACTAAGCAACCAGCCATTAAGCGAGGACCACTTATATTTGGTTTGCCAGTCACATGGCCATGCTCACCCGGTCACATGACCACAAAACCACGCCCATCTGGTCACGTGACTACCAAGCCATGCCCACCCGGTCACATGACCACCAAGCCATGCCTACAGAACCAATTGTTAATAAATTTAAATCCCACTCCTGGGTGGGGGGCACTGAGGATGAGTTTGTAGCACCAAGGAGGCGGTGGACTGAAAAAGTTTGGGAGCCACTGGTCTACAGCTTTGGGCTTTCCTGGTATCTACCATCCAAATACCAACCAAGTATGACCTTGCTTAACTTTTGTCAAGATATACCAGGTGCTGCAATCTACTGAGGATAATAATAAAATCACACTTGAGGCTCTTTTGTTTCCTCCTTTGCAAAAGCTTATGAGTTCTTTGCCTATTATCACTAATCAATCTTACTATTATAAAATATAACAAAATATATAACAAAAAGAAAAATCTGATAGTGAAATGTATCTTGATAATACATAGACAGTCTTGGTACCCAGAAGATTTGAGCAACAGCAACAAAAAAGGTGTGACAAATATCTACATCAATAACAAAGTTTAAAGTGCTTACCGTTCCTTGTTCCAGTAAAAGTTGGCACTGACTGAGACATTCAGGGCTGTTAATAAGCTCCACAAGAACTTTTTCTGCTTGTATTCTCTGGGCTAAATCTGTGCCCTCGTATAGCTGTTTACAAAGAACTTCTAATTCTGCTAAACTCTGTTGGGAGGAATAAAATGTTAGACATTAAAACTTCATGTATATTTTTCCTGACTGTTCATGCAAATCCATTTCATTAATTTATTCATTTATCATTCAGTTGATACATCTTGGCAAAGAATGAAACTATATTTTTCAGTGGCAAAAAATACCATATTTAGCATTTAAATTTCCTTAATAATCTGAAATACATGTTTTTTTCCCACTTAACTATCCATGAAGTAGATGGCATAGATCAAGCACTTAGGCTAAGTTAGTAAAGAGAATCAGCACTTTCAGGGATATGCTTGATCTGTGCCATTCACTTCATGGATGCCAGCTTCTAATTTTAATTTATTTTTCTCTTAATTTCCTGTTCTGTAACAGTATTAAAAGTATAAGATACATTTGGCCAAACATTATTCTAGGATGGATTCATCCCTGTTCTTGATGCATAGGATAACACAATGAATAATTAGAAAAGTTATGTCCATTCAGGGAAAATGCATTTAGTTTACTCATCTCAAAAGATTATTAGGCTGAAAACAGCTTCTATCCCAGGGCAGTAGCTCTTTTGAATTCTGCTGTATAGTGGCAGTGTTGGGGGTTTCCGGTTCAATGTGTGAACGGTGAAGGATGTAAGTTTGTGTTTATTTTCATGGTCATGGTCATGATATGCACTGAAGACGGTGTTTGATTTTATTGTATGGTGTTTGATTTTATTGTATGGTGTTTGATTTCATTGTACAAGGTGCAATGACAATAAACTAATTAATGCAGTATTCATGTAAATATTAATGATTAATGTAAGGATTGATAATTAAGCACATCAAGGCATTAAGGAAAAGCTAATTGTAATTGTTTCAACATAGTTAAAATTAAGTTACCTTTACTAAGCTGCTACTGACCAAAGACCTCCACTGTGGTTGTGAAGTTACTGTAGTGACTATTAAGAGAATCTCTGGTTTCCCCATTGATCTTGGTTCTTAGAAAGTCGCAAAAAATGTTCATATGACCCCAGGACAATGCAATCATCATAAATACATGCCAATTGCCAAGTATCCAAATCAAACTGAAATTTTTAGGAGGATAAAATAACAATAAAAATGTATAATAATATGGCTGCATAACTGTGCACACCCTTAAAAATGTATTGAAAAGTTTTATGATAGCATTCTGTGTTTTGGGGTAGGAGCCTATCAGCATGGCACATCTTGCTTTGGAAACCTTTGCCTATTCTTCCTTTCAAAAGCGCTTCAAATCTGTCAGATCGCCAGGGCATCTCCTGTGATCAGCCTTCTTCAAGTCACCTCACAGATTTTCAATTGGATTCAGGTCTGGACTGTGGCTGGGCCATTCAAAAACTTCAATTTTCTGGTGAAGCCATTCATTTGTTGTATGCTTTAGGTCTTTCTTATGTTGAAAGCTGAAATTCCTCTTCATCTTCAGCATTTTAGCAGATTTTGTGCCAAAATTGATTGGTATTTGGAACTGTTCATAATTCCTCCCACCCTTGACTGAAGCCTCTGTTCTAGCTGAAAAAAACCAGCCTCAAATCATAATGCTGCCCCTATCACGCTTCACTGTATGATGTACTATTGGTGAAGCACAATGTTGTTTTTGCACCAAATGTACCTTTTGGAATTATGGCCAAAAGTCAACCTTAGTCTCATCAGATCATAACACATTTTTCCACATGCTTTCATCAGACTTGATACAGATTTGGGGGGAAAATATATAACTGAGCTTGGACGTTTTTCTTTGTAAGAGAGGCTTGCCACCTACTCCGTAGCCCAGATATATGAAACATACAGGAGACTGTTGTCACACATACTACACAGAGAGTACTTGCCAGAAATTTCTGCAGTTTTTTTAATGTTGCTATAGGCCTCTTTGTAGCCTCTTAGATCAGTTTCCTTCTTGTTCTTTTCATCGATTTTGGAGGCTCCAGTCCAGATAATGTCATTGTTGTGCCATATTTTCTCCGCTTGTTGATTACTTTCTTCACTGTGTTCTATGGTATATTCCCATGCATTAGAAATGTATTTGTACACTTCTCCTGGCTGATACCTCCCAACGAGATCCCTTTGATGCTTTGCAAGCTCTTTGCAGACCATGGCTTTTGCTGTAAGAGGCAGGCAACTGAGTAAATGTCAGAAAAATCTTACAAGAATAGTTGAACTTTTATATGGGATTAATCAATCACTTTAATTGATGGCAAATGTGTACTGACTACTATTTCAACATCAGTTTTAATGTGATTGGTTAATTTGAACAAAGCTACATCCCTATTTATAACTGTGCACAGTTATTAAACCCTATTATTGTACATTGTTAATCCCCTAAAAGATTTCAGGTTTTTTTGCAATTGAATTGTATAGTTTATGTGTTATATTAAAAGTGAAAAAAAATCTGAAATGATTTACCGTTGTCTGATTTTTTTACATCTCAAAAACCTGATGTTTTAACAGGGATGTGTAGATTTTTTTATATCCACTACATTTTTATTTTGACCAAAATATCCATTTTTTCCAGTAGAAAACTATATTTCCTTTTATTGCTTCAAAATGTTCAGGAAATTTTTTATCTCTAATTATTTATAGTATAATATAAACTCTTCTAAAAGTATGTAGGAAATTATGCTGTCTCAAAGACTCAATCTAATATGGTCTGTCCTTTAGCAAAACTCAAATCCCAGATAAAATGGATTTCATCTCCCATCACAAATCTCCAGCAGAGCAGATGAAAGATAACACACTCATGAACATTTCATTTGACACATCACCTTCTGGTAGTATAACTTCTCCGTCTTATGAATTTAGTTGCAAAATTTTCCCACTATTCATATAAAACTCTTATTTCCTTATTAATTTAGCATTTAGTCTAATTCCTCTTTCAAAAAATTGTATAAAATTTAAAGAAACACCTGGTTATATTACTAAAACTTCCTTACAGAACTCATAGGAAGCCATCAGACTCGACTTTTAAAGGGGAAAAAAACTTTTATTCCCACAAAGGTACCATAACCAGGACCTACAAATAATTATGCTTCTTTCCACAAACTCAGATCAGATGAACACCCTGGGTAACACAACCAATCAACTACATTTTAGCCTACTTTTTTAGCGCATGGCCTGGCCATGTGGTCAACTGTCATGAAGAATCTGAAAACTAGGTTAAGCACTAACAAAACATCTCTCCTTTATGGTGCAAATCCAACTTGGTTTGTTGAAATGTACCCATATTTGTGTTAGCCATCCCATAAATCAACTAGCAAATATTAATTTATCTTCTGCCCCATCTATCTTAGCATCCAAATCCTTGAAACAAATTGTCTAAATTTGACCACAAATTCCTTAGATATTTCTTCTCTGGGTTATGTTCTGTCTATGTCTTCCTATAGCAGATGAAGAACATATGCTGTCTATTCATGGGACTAAAGAATGGGGATTTTTTTTTTTTTAGGAATGTTTAGCAATTTATTTCAGCATTTTGGGGAAGAAAAAAAAACACATAACCATGCATGGATGCTATGAATACAGTAATAGGTCCTTGAGATTGCGCTTATTAAGGAAAGAGGAATTACTTAAAAATGGAGTTTAATCTAGATAATCTAAGATGAAGAAATCTCTCAGGCAGACCAATCTCCACAAATACACTATAAAATTTTTAAAAATATTTTTTCACATACATGCCATCTATATAATCAAATTTTGCCTCAGTCACTCCTGATTTCTACAATAAAATTTTCCACCTGCTCTACAAAAGATGCAGAGAGCCAAAAACCTTGCCTGGGCTTGAAGAAATAATTCTGGGGTTTTGCACAGCAGGTTTTGGGGTTGCTGTAACTTGACCCTCAATAACTCCACTCACTCTTCTCTGCCACTATTGCAGACATCCTCTACCTCTGGGACCGCTGCCCCAAAGCCAAGCGCTTTCGAAAGAGCCGTCACTTTTCAAAAGACCACCTCCTCGGGAGACCACCAAACACACACACACACACACCCCATTTTGCCACCTCTCAACAACGAGAAAGGGGGGTTCCTCCCACCCCACTCCCAGGTCTCCAAAGACTGACTTTCCTCGGCTTCCACCCTCCTCTCTGCAAAGCCTCAATTGGGGGAAGAGAGGCGGGGAGGTGGAGATGGCGGGGAGGGGGGAAAGCCACTTCTCGCCTCTCCTCCNCCTGCTTTTTCTCCTGGCCTATCTGCCTAACGGCCAGTCGAAGGCGCCCAACGCCCACCGCCCCCGTTCCCAGGCACACACACCAACCTGGCCGCCCAGCGCCATCTTCCAGGCAGGAGGGTGACGCCGAGAGGAGCCGGGGCGGGGGAGGCGCAGGCTGCTGCGGTGCCCAGGCGGGCGGGCGGGCGAGCTGGGAGGAGCGAAGCGGAGGGCAGCGGGGCCCCGCCGCCAGGAAATGTTCGCGCCGGCAGCGGCTTGGAGCAAGCGGAGGAAGGCGGGAGGCAGGGGCGCGAGCGAGTTTAGGCGGGAAAAGGGAAGCGATGGTGGGGGGAGCCCGGTGGAAGGAGGAGGCCGAGCCGAAGCTGCCCCGTCGCTTTCCTTCCGCTTGGTTTTAACTTTATGCGGAGGGAATGCGGCGCGAAACCTGGTGCAAACGCCGCCCGACTTACGAAGCCAAGTGCATACAGTGCTGGCCCGGGCTTGAGTGCAGCGCCAGCTGAATCGGCCACAACCGATTGCATCCTGCAACGCCGAGCGGTAAGGCATTCCTTGCAGTGGCGGTGGCTTGCTTCAAGTAAACGCTCCACCCAAACCCGTTCTGGCTGAGCGTGGGGCATCACACCAGTCTCGGCCATCGGCATGTCTTCTCTCCTCATACCTATAGGAAAAAGAAGCGGGAACAGAAAGAGAGGGCCGGACGAAACACCCCTGGCTTTTAGCAGTTCTCAGTGACAAACTACTTCCCAGAAGTAAGCAATCTCTGAAAATATGTGCCATAAGCGTGTACAGAGTTGGGTTCTTCTTTCTTTAATATCTCCTGAATTGCTTTATCCCAAGATCTCTGGAGATCTATTCATTTTTGTCCTGCCTTGATTTTTGAGTCATGTCAAGGCCACATACATACAGTACTTAGTGGTCCTATTATCCCCACAACAACAACTCTGAGAGGTGGATTTTGCTGAGAGAGGCTGGCCCAAAGCCACTCACCTGGTTTTCTAGCAGAAGAGTGGAACTCATCTCCTATTTCTTGCCCAGCATCTTAGCCATGACATCAAACTGGCATACTGACATATTAGCTGCATGGACTCTGTACACCCCAACCATTGCACTTAAGTGTTAAAGAGAATGAGAAGGGGGAATAGTTTAAGCCTCCTACCCCCTAAGAAGCACCCTGGGTGACTTCGAACCTGTCACTTGCTCTCTGCAAACTCAACAAACTTCACAAGTTTGTTGGGGATAATTCAGAAGCTAGGAGTGTAGATGTTGCCTTGCACTGAACAAAGGTGAGATAGAACACTTTTCTGAATTAACCTATTTTACATAACAGAGTAAACTCAACATAAATGCACATCATACTAGAGTAACATGTGGCTCCCACAACTCTGTAGGGACAGGTTAGGCTAAAATCAGAGGTTGCCCCAAAGTCTCGCTGTGAAATGAATGAAGGTTAAATCTGCATGTAGCCCATCCTCATTAAAAAACTGTCCATTACTGTACATCAGAGCTGCCTAGGTTACTTTGGCACATCAGGATAAAATCATATAAGCACTTCTTCCTGTCAGGAAAAATACAGCAATTAATTACATGCTGCTCTTTCACTTAATTTCTGTTACCTGAAGTGAGGGCCTTACATCATTGCAGATTCTGTTGCCCACCTATAAGAATTCCTGATGCTGATGTTGCATATGAAAAACTTGAATGCCTGTACATTTTCATTTATTTTTAGTGTATGGCATCTACAGTGGTCATGCAGTCACTGATATACATACACACACACTCATATAGATATGTATTGAGATATGTGGACAATACAATATAGGAAATAAAGTACTAAAGATAAAACCATAATAAAATCACCACAATATGGAGCTCTAGAATTGCAATGGGATAGATCTTACAATTCAACATCTAAGGAAGCTAACCATCTGATTGCTTCTGGTGTGGCTGCTATGACATCCCAGGTGCCCTGAAATTTTCTGAAGAGAGACATTCATGAACTATATATGTTAGTTTTTTCTGGAGCACCACAATTGCATTGCAGGTTCTCAACCATTCCCCACTTAAAGAGCTTGACGCCTGTACATGAGGGAGGAAGAAAATACGGTTGATTTTTGGCTTGTGTATTTGTTAATTTAAACCTGGGAGTCACCTGAAGATGGGAATTACTGTAAGAATGTGCTCATAAAAGGATGTATGTATTATCCTTAACAATTTAATGAATTTATTTATGTATTTATTTATTTGATTTGTATGCTGCCCAACTCGTCTAGAGGCAACTCTGCGCAGCTGACAAATATCCAAAGCCAGTAAACAGTAAAAAATAATAATAACAACAAATTTATAATTAAAAGACAGAGAGGAAGGGAGCAAGATGCATACAGTAAAGGTGGGATCTTAATCCAACAGCCACTTCCAAAGTGATGTACCCTCCCTTGGAGCCTCAGGCCAACGGAGAGAGCCAGATCTTCAGCTCTTGGAGAAAGTCAATAGGGTGGGTGAAGATCTGACCTTGGGACACAATGTTCCAAAGGGCAGGAGCCATGGCAGAAAAACCTTTTTCTCCTGGACCCTGCCAGCTTGACCAATTGTCAGTATTTCCTTTTAAATTATTCTCCACGTTAAAGCTGTTCTCATGAGCTATTACTTTTTGTAATGCCAGTTTAAGAGTGTTCAACCCAAAGAAAATTGCAGATTATTGCCCTGAAGACCAGACCAATCATGTTTAGCACCGTGTGTGAAGCCAACCAAGGGCATCTAAATCTTGCTTAGATATAAGATGGCATTGTTTCAGTCACAGACAGGTACATTGGCATGGTTAACTAATGGTAATTTCTGTCCCCTTATCAGTTCCAACACAAACTGATAGGTTATTATGCCATTTGACATAAAGACTAAATTACATTGGCTTTTTAAAACCAGCCTTCTATTTTGGCATGGACAAAGTCATGAAATTGTGTTTGATGGGAAGATATGATAGAAAGGAAAGTGGTAGAAATGAGGACCAGAAAAATGAAGAATCAATGCCTTTATTTGGGGCAAAATGGGAAAAGTAATAGAATGAAGCTGTGTCCTGAAATACAAAATATTTTGAATTTTGTAATAAGCTGAAAATGCAATATTATAAGTTGTGGCATTAGAACAACAAACATACAAGCAATACATGTTAAGAAAATGTGAAATATAATTGAAAGCCATCATTCAGAGGTGTGTGTAATAATTTCCTTGAGAACATAGATAAGTTATATTAAATTCAATATGTCCACACATCTATCTCACCTGAAGCTTATATGGGCATGGCCTATCCTAATTGCTCAAACATTTTTGGAAGACAGGAAAAGGAGTGGATGGATCTATTCCTGGGAGTCAGGTTGCATATAAATTTATTATTCCTTAAAATCAGGAGAGTAACTTTCTTTCCAATTATATAGGATTATCCTTTTTGCTTTGTCCCAAGCTCAGTCAAATCAAAGCTTTCTTCAATTTGACAAATCCCAGAGTTTAAAAATATAATCCAACTTGAGATCTTGATGTATAATATTTCACCCCAAAATTGTGCTATTTTTAAATTTGAAACAATGCAATGCAGAACAAGACCAAATCAAATAAGTTAAAGAACCTTTGCATTTCTTCTGGTACCAAGATAAGAAATCTAATGTCCATCTGTTTTAAATATTTTTTGAGGTGTCCAATAAACTCAAAATAATATTTTTAGATGAATTAGTAGCCACTACCCTTCCATCACAAATGTGCCTTCTGAGTGTAATTTTCTGCCAGTTTTAAAATGTTATTTTCCACCTTATGTCATCTTCAGCATTCTTGTGTATTTTGGCTGGGGTGCTTTATTTTATTATAGTCCAACCTAGCACTTCATTGCTTACTTTGCAGAGGGAAGAACATCCCCTTAAATGGCAATTAACACTAATACTACAGACTAACCTCTGCATTTTGAACCAATTGAAGTTTTTAAATTTCGTTTTAAAAAAGGGAAATTATTAGTATGGCATACAGTATTCTTAGATGAACAAAGACATATATACATGTCCAAGGATAATGTTGTAAGTTCGAATCCGGGTTGGTCGTCAGAAACAGAGATTTACTCTTCCCAGTTTTTGAACTCATACTGGAGCCCATCTTCTGAGACAGACAAGGAGACTCAAACTCTTTGGTGCAATGAATAAAGTCATACATTCAATGTTGCAGGTACTAAGATTGCTGGCTGTACAAAGGTAGCCAGGATAATGATTGAAGCCTGGGAAAAGTGCCCCTTGTCACTTCACAGGAATGCTGATTTACCACCAGCTTCTTAAGTACTTAGAAGCTGAGGGCTTGGCAACAAAAGGAAACAACAGCCAATCGCCAACCATCAACATACCAATCAACCAATAGGAAGGCACCACATAAGTACGACTCACAGAATAGCCCAAAGTATATAGTCCAGGAGAGAAAAGTTCTCTGAAGATGGGCTCCAGCTTGAGTCTGAAAGCTCGGAAGAGTAAAACTCTGGTCCCGATGACCGACCCATATTCAATCTTGCAATATTCTTAGAGATTCCTGAAAATGTTTTTCCCCAGTCACATGAATTTTTTTTTAAAGTTTTAAAATAAAGTTTAAGTTTCATATATTTAAAACATTTAAAAAGAAACAAACAAACATATGAACAAATATGTATACATATATACATTTTGCAGCAGGTATTGAGCATTGGTTAAATTTTTCTTCTCTTTTTTTCCTTTTACCCCATAACATTGACGTGAACTACCTTGTTACATTACTTTCCTTGTTTTTTTAATGTTTTAATTTCACAGAATACTTTATAATTAAATGCACGTCCTTCATAATTTCATACCTTATTCAGTTATCAAATGTTACTTTTTCTTTAACCATTCATACCAACAGTTCTAAACTTTGTAGTATTCACTATCTTTGTTGTTTTTTAGTAATTTGGGTTAGGCTGTCCATCTCTGCACACTCGTAATTTTTTTTAATGACCATCTCTGAAGGGACAACAGACAGTTTCCAATTTTGAACATAACTTATTCTGGCTGCCGTTACAATGTGCAAAATTAAATATTGATTTTTTTTTCTATTTTTGTGTCTATCATACCCAGCAAGAAGGTTTCAGGTTCAAATTTTACTTCTTGTTTAGTTATATTTATAATCCAATTTTTGATATTTTTCCAAAACTTCCACACACATGGACATGTCCACCACATATGGAAGTATGTTCCCTGAGCGCAGTTACACTTCCAGCAGTTTGGGGGGAGGTTCGGGAACATCTTAGCCAGTCTCGCGGGTGACAAGTACCAACGATACACCATTTTATAGAGATTCTCTTTGTACGAGGCTGACATAGTTTGTAGTTCATTTCCCAAATATGTTCCCACTTGTCTAATTCAATACTGTGGCCCACATTTTCTGCCCAAATTATCATACATTCTTCACTGTTTCTTCTTTTAATTTATAATCCAATAGATATTTATATATTTTACTAATCAGCTTTCTTTCCTCTCCGTGCCAAATTTTATCTAATTCTTGATAGGTCGTGTTGAAACCAAATTATTCTTTATCTTTTTAATAATGCGATTGTATCTGTGCATAGGGCCACCATGCTATCTCTTGAATTTGTATTTGATTCCTACCCTTTAATTCTCCGGTTTGATGTAATAGATCTTTATATCTTACAATATTATCAAAATCTAAAACATTTGGATGTGTAACTGCCTGTTGTAATGACGAGGCAGTCGAGGTGTTTGATCATGATCAACTAAATCATGAACTTTATTGGAGTATAGTCTTACTTTATACACATTTTTAGTTATCCTCCATCATTGGTTAACTTTGGTTACTGCTTAACTTTCGTTACTGTTTAGTATAA